>JABUQX010009097.1:25000-40000 GCA_015478945.1 Trachelipus rathkii
TATTATATATATTATATATATATATATATATATATATATATATATATAATATATATATATATTATATATATATATATATATATATATATAAATAATATATATATAAATATATATACTTATATATAATATATATTATATATATATATATATATATATATATATATATATATAATATAATATATATAATATATAATATATATATATATATGATATATATATATATTATATATATATAGGAAAATACTAAAATAAGAAAGAATTGAATTTATACGAGATGAGAAAATTGAACAATTTTATGATTTTGGGAGACTTAATGGGCACTAACATGGCTGGGGAATCAGCAACTTGATAAACAAGAGAGAATTGTCTAGAATGAATAGAGGTTGTTTCAGAGTTGAAATTACTAAATTATTGTGATAAGTACAGAGGATTATAAATCTTGCACGGAAATAATATGAGAAATGCCATAGATTTTCACTAGCTAATAAAGCCATGAGTAGACACTTTTATTCAATTGTTATAGATGAAGAACAAAAAATATTCTTTTTATCAGATCACAATCTAATACAATTACCCTACAACAGCAAAGGTGGAAAACGACTACTACAAACAAAAGAAAAATGGATGTAATATGTATATTATAGTAAACAGAGCCAAGGCTTTTTTGGAAAAGATATGTAAGGAAAGTGGAAAGCCAATTTGCAAATTGAGAGAGTATAAACCTGGAATAAATGAACAAATATATTAAACAAGCAGCAGACGAAATATTGCTAGAACATAAATGAGAAAAGAAGAAATCTAGTAAAAAAAATGTAAAGGACTTGCAAATGACAGAGAAATAAGAATAAAATCAGGAAAGGAAGGAAATAAATTGAAGGTCCTATGACAAAGATGAAAATATCAGAAATGGGTTAGTTGCAGTATAAAGAACAGAAAGAAAAGTACAATAACTATTAATGCAGGAAATAGCCAAATGTGAGAAAAGACGTTACAGATAAAGAACGAAACTTACAAATAAGGTATGAAAAAATGTAAGAAGTGAGGGAGTTACAAACAACCCAAGGAATCCAACGGCCATAAGAAATGGGGAGAAGTATCCAAAGAAGAATTAGTCTAGAAATAATAAAGATTAATGATGATATATAAATATGGAAAAATAATAATTTGAAATGTATAAACATCATTGCAAAAATGGAAAAAATTGAGAACATCAGTTCCCAAGTACAATGAGGAACATATGAAAGCGGCGGCAATAAAAGTAAAAGACTTAGTTCATAACCATAAAATAATCCAGAGAGGCATAACTCTGATAAAATCAGAAGTACTTGCAAACTTTAGGGAAAGAAAGGCTCCAGGCCAGATAGATTAAAACCCAGCAATTTGTGTACAAGGGTATTAACAAAACATTTGTAAAGCGTCTCCAAAGTATTTAAAAACTATCCAAAAGTGAGTTAAACTCTGAAAACAAACCAAAAATCAGGGAAAATTTCGTTAACGAAGATGATTGAGAAAAAAAGAAACCCAACAGCAAAGGAGTCGAGACCTATCGCCCTAGCTGACTATCTTTTAAATACTATGTCTATAATAATTAACAATGAGGATGTAGGAACATATTCAAAATGGATTCACAGAAGAGCCAAGAAATTGAAAGACAACTTGGTTTATCCTGCAGTCTGTGTGGAAGAAGCATATAGAGGGCATATGTTGCCTTTAATTATTTTTTAATTGCTCCTAAAAAGCTTTTGACTAGCTAGAAAGAAATCGCTAATAAGAGTATTAAAAGAATTCTAAATCTATTATGGGTTAATAAATGTCATATCAACTGTATATACAGAAGATAAAACTCAGAATGTGAAGATGAAATAGAATCAAAGAACAGTTTAACAAGTTCCAATAAAAGTTTGGAAAGGGAATTGAAGAAGCTCAGATCATGATAACTCCTTTCTATTCAATAATATAACAGAGCTAGAAACAAATACTTTTAAACCCTAAATTGAGAAAAGAAGTTCTCAAATGGGAAACCAAACTCGATATAATAAATGTAACCCAGAAAGACCATATATTTTTTAAAGTAATCTAACCCTGAATAGAAAGGTCTTAGAAGAAAATTCCATTGTACTCTAAAGACTAATATGCAGAAAATCAAACTTAATGACGATGTTGGAAGATGGCTGTTTTCACTTCAAAACAGAAGTAAAATTTATCTTGCGGAAAATGTAGGGAACAGAGAGAAAAAGAATGAATGAAATGAATAATATAATAAATAATAATAATTATAATATAATAATAATAATAATAATAATAATAAAATAATAATAATAAAATAAATATAATAATAATGTATAATATATATTATTATTATATTATTTTATTATTATTATTATTATTAAAAAATTATTATTATGTATTAATTATTAATATTATTATTTTTATATTATTATTTTTTTATTATTATGTTATTGATAATAATATATAATAATAACAAATAACTATAATAATAATATATAATAATAATAATAATAATAATAAATAATAATAATAATAATAATAATAATAATATAATAATAATAACAGTAATAATAATAATAATAATAATAATAAAATATAACAATAATAAGAATAATAAAATAATAATAATATAATAATAAAATAATAATAATAATAATAATAATATATAATAACAATCATAATAATAATATAATAATAATAATAATAATTTTAATCCTAAATGATAATAAAATAATATATCATTTTAAATTGATAATCTAAAATAATAATAAATAATAATAATAATAAAAATAATGAATAATGAAAATAACATAATAATAAAAATAAAAATAAGAAAAAAAATAAAAAATAATATTATAATATTAATATAAAAAATAATAAAAATAATATAATAAAAATAATAAAGAGAATAATAATAAATAATATAATAATAATAATAATAAGTTGAAATTATAGCAATAACTATAATAATGTAATATTATTATTAAATATTATATTAAAATAATTAATAATAATAATAATAATAATAATAATAATAATAATAATAATAATAATAATAATAATAATAATAATAATAATAATAATAATAATAATAATATAATAATAATAATAATAATAATTAATAATATAATAATAATAATAATAATTTAATAATAAATAATATAATAATTAATTATTATTTATTATTACCGTAATATAATAAACTCGGCAATTTATCTGGCCGACTTCCCGGGCAATCATACCGTTTCTTTTGTATCATGTAGATGACAAATGTTATTACATTTTAACCATCTTTCTCAATGAAAAATCCATATTTATTGTGCATAAAATATTTTATATTTATTTTTATTTTCTACATATCATTTTACTATTTACTCTATATCTTTCCTTTCTTTATTTTTAACTATTCCATGTTTAATATATTATTATTAACAGATCAACGTGAAATATTCGATTCACTTTTCAATGCTATAACAATTCATATTATATCATTGTATATATTTTATTTTTATTGTTTATTTTATTTTATATATTTTATTTTTAAATATTTGTAATTTTTTATTTATTTATTATATCAATATTTTCATTTTTGTTATATTAATTATTAATAGATAAATGTGAAAAGTTTATTTCGAAATAAAAATTCATTGGGCAAGTGAGTGAAATTGTAAAGGCTATAAACTCTGTATAATAAATTAATATATTTTATATATATATATATATATATATATATATTTATATTATATTATATTATATATATATAAGTTATGCACAGAAATATATCTTATACTACATATATATATATATATTCTATAAGATAAACAGCAAATATATATATTTATATACATATATATATATTATACAATATACCTGCTAGTGTATAAATATATATATTATACAAGTATATATATATAATAATAATAATATATATATATATATAATATAGTCTAAAAAGATAAAAGAGATAAATTTATATATATTAACATATAATATATAAACAGTATATATATATATATATATATATATATATATATACCTCTAGTGTATAAATAAATATATTTATATTTAATATAAAAATATACTATGATACAGATAAGATATATATATATATATATATATATATATATATATTAATATATATAATATAATATTATATATATATATATATATATATATAATATTTATATATATATATCATATATATATATATATATATATATATTATATATATAATATATATATATAATATATATATATAAATATATATATATATATATATATATTATATATATACAGTATATATATATATTATATATATATAATATATATATATATACATAATATATATATATATATATATAGAGTATATCATATATATAATGTACAATAGATGTATAATTAACGAATATATATAAAATATATTAGATTCTAGAATAAAAGCCCAGATTGTAGAACTTCCAATTTTATTTTCATTCAAATAACTGAATTTTAATTTAATTGGAGGTAAATTTGATTTTAGTGTGTATTTAAATTTGGCGTTCTTTCCACACCCCATTTTCCATATCGAAGGTATTTTCCCATAACAGGATTTCTTTTTAATTCTTAAATTAAGTCAAAATATCTGCTAAATATAAGTTGCTTTCTAAGACACGTTTATCTATGTTAGCAATTTTGATAATCTTTTTTAATTGTATTAAAAAACAATAAGCAAGTTGTAGAAAATTATTGGATATGGAATTTCTTAAAGGGAATTTAACCTCTTACTTAATTAGGGGAAATCTCCCTTAGTTAAGAGGATTAGGAAAAACAAAATTTCCCCTTGCTTATTTCCTTTACTTATAAATTTATTTAAAATAAAAATGAAACTTGGCTTCTAACAAAAAGTAGGCTTGTTTAAAATTTCTTCCTATAAGCCTTGTATTTCTTCAAGCGGGATAAGACTTTGATTGACAAAATTTTTTGAGGAAAGGTACCTGCTTTGCCCAACAGAAAGTTCACAAAGTCATACGTGCTTTTTTGTGTGATTGTGGGAACAGTCGAGCTCGAAAGAAACACTATAATACAGAAAAATTGTCCCATCTTGGAGCTGTAAGTAGGGAAGCCAAAATTATAAGTAAACCAATTGGAACCCATGACCGAATCAGGTTTCCCCAGCACAATCAAGTCATTGATGACAACATTTCGTGAAGGCACTGAATACTAATGGTGATTGTTTTTAGCATATACAGTAGTGTCTACTTTTCCTGTGTTGGATTACGGAAATATCAAAGCAGGTGATTTCGATGAACCTCAATTTCTTATCCATTTATGTATCACAAAGGAATTTGTCGGGTAAATATGAGATTATGGAGAAGGCAGCATAGCTGTCTTCATGACCGGTTAGATAAAATCCTTACTCGGTAAACATGTAGGCGGCTACTCATGAGGATGCGGTGAAAAAATTTCTCGCTTTCCGCGATCATTGGAGCAACATAAGTGTAATGATCCATTTCCTGTACAAGTACCTTCACCAATTCCCATTGGACCTTGGAACGGCTGTAAGTGATGAACAGGGTGAGCACTTCCAACAAAGCCTGAAGACGATGGAAGAGCGTTTTCAATGCAAATTGTACATGAATATGATGTCAAAATTCTGTAGAAGAGAAAGTCCACAAACGCAAGAACTACAAGCCCAGATTCTTGCCTAAATAGTACCTATTTGAACTTTGTATACCGTTTATATATTTTTTTTTACTTTACCTGGGTTCTATATATTAATATACATATTACTTTTAAGGAAAAATCTTACATTTAAACACACAATGTGCTATGTAAAATATATGACTCATACTCCCAAAGAAGTGATTTTACTTTGCCATAATATCATATTTTGATGTTGCTACACCTATATAATAGAAGTATATCTTAGCCAAGATGATATCCAAGATGGCATCCAACTCTGTAATGTTGAATCGCTTAATGACAATTTTGCACATTGGTGGAAAATAAAAATGTTGAACTGCACAACGACTGTAGCTTACAGAGAAAAATTAACTACAAATTTGAAATCATCTTACCCAAATTAGTTTAGTTCAGGTGCTGGAAGAAATGCAACAAAAATTTTGCTCCCCAGTGCTAAACATCAATTTAAAATTTTAATCAAGATATTATTTTACTTCGAATAACGCTCTAAACTTTTGTCACTTCAATGAGTAAGTCCTTTTATCGAACAGCTGATACAGAATTCGAGAATTAAATCTTCATTTTATTTTGATTCGATTGTTGACATAACTTATTTCTAGGTCAAAAACCCCAACTCCAAACCATGCGAAATCTCTTTATATATTTAATTAAGTAGCTAGCATTCGTAACAAAGAATTAAAAAAAAAATCAACTGCAATTCTAAAAAGTAATTTAATATTTAAAGGAAACTGAAAAATAAAAATCTTAAGAAACCTGATAAGAAGGAAGAAACTAAGGCCGTATTTATGAATCAACTTTGAAAAACGTCTTGACTTTCCGTAAAGGTAGCCTCAGATAAGCATTCCTCCACTGCATAAGAATCTTTAAAAAAATTGCTATTTATAAACGACCCTTTCCTTTATTCGGGATTTACTTATCGAAGACAGTTTTCAAGGAAAAACGTCATCATATTTCATGACATCAGAGACCAATAACCAATGAACACAAAGTTAATGAAACTAGAACAAAATAAAAGTATATTATATATTAATTTTATGTATGTAAATTTATAGAAATATTAAGAAGAAAAAAAAATTAATGAAATAATCTAAACGCGTTTAAAAATACTATGAGATTTGAAGATGTGTTGCTTCACATTTAGTTCCAGTTGCTTTGATTGGCCATGGCGTAGGCTGAACGTAGCCTAACTACGAAATTATGATAAATTATATAAAAATATCATCTGCTCCTTACACTGAAGTTGGGACCCGGTCTTTGGGTTGCACGCTGCTATTTCTCTGGTGTGAAGGCTAATTATGTGGTTTTGGGTATTTTCTTACACGAAAGTATATATTTGACAAAATCATTTACATAATAAATGCCAACAAATGATATAAATTAAATAATAATAGCGACAAATTGTACAATAAAAAAAACAAGATGGCTGCCGCTCGGAAAACAAAATCTTAGCATATTTCAAGGTTGGTTCAGAGCTACCTTGACTAAGGAAGAGATTTCGTTAAGTATTTTGCGACGTCAAGGGTTCCTTACATAAAAAATTTCTCAAGGATCGTTCATAAATTTGAATTTACGTTAAAGGAGGATTCTGAGGAACACTTGATGAAAGGGAGAGAAAAGGCCGGTATATAAATACTGCCCTACGTCATTATGTAAAGGTTTTCAATTCTTCCTAGCACAACTTTTTGACTTCCTCAAGGACAGTAAATAGATTTAGGGCCGTATTTACATACCGGCCTTTTCTCTTCCTTTCGTCAAGTGTTCCTTCAGAATCCTCCCTTAACGTAAATTCATATTATTATTATTATTATTATGCCCACAGGATGCAACAAAATTTATGAACCATGGAAAGAGAAAAAAACTGAGTGTTTCAGATTTTGATCAGGCTCTCCAAATTAAGAATATTGAAGTATATTTATCTGGCATTATTATGTAAATGTTGATAATACAAGAACCAATAGAAAAACACCTTTATATTTTATCAAAGCTGGCTGGCATTAACAGACTGACCGGGACCTAACACCCGGTTCGCAGACGCAGTGTTCGTTGCACTCATTTATCACAATTTCGACGTAGCTGCCCGGCGTGCGTGCCAGTAAAGCAACTGGAGAGATTAGCAGAAGTGGCAACGCTTCAATTATAGTATTTATTAAGTACAATGTTTCATTAATTTAATATTTCTATAATTTACATACATAAATCAATATATATTTCATTACTAATGATATACGACGTCGTGGATATGATGACGTTTTTCTGATGTCGGCAAAGCTAATCCCGAATAAGAAAGGTGATTTATGTTAACAAGCCCACAGATTCATGCGGAAGAATGCGCCAATTTTCAAAGATGATAATATTTGCTAAACGTATTATCAGATCAACTTTTGAAAAACGTCTTGCATTTCCATGAGTAGCCTCGGAGCTGGCATTTCTCCCACTGCATAAAATCTTAAAAAAAAATTACTGTTATAAACCACCCTTTCCTTTACTCGGGATTTACTTATCGAGACAGTTTTCAAGGAAAAACGTCATCATATTTCATGACGTCAGATACCAATAACCAATGAACACAAAGTAAATGAAACTAAAGAACAAAATAAGTATATATATAAGTTAATTTTATGTATGTAAATTTATAGAATATTTAAAATTTAATGAAATAATATAAACCGTTTAAAAATACTATGAGATTGAAGATGTGTTGCTTCACATTTATTTGTTCCAATTGCTTTGATCGGCATAGCCGTAGGCTGAACGTAGCCTAACTACGAAATTATGATAAATTATAAAAATATCATCTGCTCCTTACACTAAAGTTAGGACCCGTTCGCAAGTTGCACGCTGCCTATTTCTCTGGTGTGAGCCTAATTATGTGGTTTTTGGGTATTTTCTTACACGAAAGTATATATTTGACAAAATCATTTACATAATAAATGAAAATGATATAAATTCGACAAATTGTACAATAAAAAAAAAACAAGATGGCTGCCGCTCGGAAAACAAAATCTTAACATAGTTCAAGGTTGGTTCAGAGCTGCCTTGATAAGGAAGAGATTTCGCCAAATTTTGCGACGTCAAGGGTTCTTTGAAAAATTTCTCAAAAATCGTTCAGAAATTCAATTTACGTTAAGGGAGGATTCTGTTTTCGGCATTTTTCATTGGAGTTTCAGATTCTTGAGTTTTTGTTGTTTTTACTTTTTATATAATTATCTATGTCTATGTGTCTATCTACCGATTAACTTGCTATCTATCTATCTATCTATCTATCTATCTATCTATCTATCTATCTATCTATCTATCTATCATTATCTATCTATCTATCTATCCTATCTACTATCTATCAATATAATAGTATTTTATCATTATCTATATAGCATCTATCTATCTATCTATCTATCTATCTATCTATCTATCTATCTATCTATCTATCTATCTATCTATCTATCTATCTATCAACAAAATCTTTATCTATCTATCTTATCTATCCACAAATGTCATATTTATCTATCTCTCATCTATCCATCTATCTATCATATCTATCTATCTATCTATCTATCTATCTATCTATCTATCTATCTATCTATCTATCTATCTATCTATCTATCTATCTATCTATCTATCTATCTATCTATCTATCTATCTATCTATCTATCTATCTATCTATGGAAATGGAAGAAACTAAGTAATTGTGTAAAGGTTTTCAATTCTGAGCAGAAGCTTTTGAAATGTTTAATGCTTCAAAAAATAGAGAATTAATTAATTAAATGAAACCTACACTAGGTCCGGATGGAATACATCTTTATCATTTAAAACTTGGAGCAATAAAATTAGATAATATTTTAGCTAAGTTTATGAATGCAAGTTTTATGAATAATTATATCCCTGTAGATTTGCTTAGATGGGTTATAGTTCCAATCATAAAAGATAATTATAGAGATTGGACCGATTTAAACAACTATAGACCTATCATGATGCCGTCAGTTTTCTTAAAGTTGCTTGAGTATGGACTTTTGGATATTGTAGAAAATTATATATCTGTAGACGACAGACAACATGAATTTAGATCAAAGTATTCAACTGAAACAGCCTTATTCGCTTTAAAAGAAAAAAAATATCAAATTACATTAATAATGGGTCCAGTTTATGCTGCTTTTTTGAATTTAACAAAAGTAAATCACAGTATCTTATTTAAAAAGTTAAAATCGATGCATATTCTATTCCGGACATTGTGTATAATGTCTTGGTTAGTATTTATTGTAACCAATTTGGATGTGTTAAATTTAAAAATGGTGTCACTAATGAATGGCTAATAAAAAATGATGTTAGACAAGGTGGAATTTTGACACGTCGTTGTTTAATATTTACATTAATAATCTTATAAAAGATATAGTGAAAAGTAACATAGGTACCAAAGCAGGAATCTTTATGTCGAATATAATCATGTTCGCAGACGATTTAGTTTTGTTAGCTCCATCGGTAGATGGCCTTCAAAAACTATTAAATATTGCAGACAAATCTATTTCTGATCTATCTCTAAATATTAATTATTATAAAAGTGGAGTCACCAAATTTTGCCAAAAAAAAGTAAGAAAAATACTCATAGCTTTTAAAAAAATTGAATGAGATTAAATATCTCGGTTTTATTTTAAATAAAAATTTGGAGGAAGGGGCAGACATAAAAAGAGCTGGGGACAAATTCTTGGGAACGTTTAATGTTTTATTAAGAATATTTAGTTCGTTAAATATAGATATATTGTAATATTTATTAAGATCTTATTGTATGCCTTTTTACGGAGCAAATTTTTGGACTAATTTGTCAAATAGCAGTCAAATATACAAACAATTTGAAGTTTGTTTTCATAATGCTTTAAAAAATATATGTAAAGTTTCTAATAGAATTGGTAATTATCCAATATGTAATTGCTTAGATATGTTAATCGTCAATCATTTCTTAAACTACCTTAAATTATGCACTGATTTTAGTTTACTTGACAAGTCATGTTATTTTGTTAGAAAAAAAATACTTTATTTTTAGAGCAGATATCCTGCTGAAAGACATCGGAAATGATATTTTTGAAAACAAGGATTAAAGCTGTTCAAGACAGAGAAGATGCCCTAGGATAAAATATGGCATTATTACTAATGGATCTCATTTGTATATTAATTTTTTAACTGGTTTGTTCAATTTTTTAAATTTTATTTTACTTCTAAATGTACCATGTTACCGAAATAAAGAATTAAAGACTAAGACTCTCTCTCTCTCTCTCTCTCTCTCTATATATATATATATATATAGTATATATATATATAGCGCATATATATGTATATATATATGCTAACTATATTACTATAAATAGCCATATGTATATATATATATATATATGCTGCATAACAATAACCAACAATAACCAATAACCAATAAATAATACACTACACATTTCAAACATTATTATTATGTTAAAAGGTAATGCTTTCATCGGAAAGACAAACATTCTTGCAACTACACTCACACGCACTTGATTTTTCATACATATAAATATATTATGAAAAAATCAATTCTGATAATAAATTAAACTTACTACAATGGTAATTCTATAAAAAGAACATTTTGAAATATTTATAAATCTTCTATTATCATATATTATATATATATATAATATATATAATAATAGCCTATTATAATAATAATATGTATGGCAGTAACCTTTCTTCATATATATATAATAATATATGTAATAATATGTATAATAGTAATAATAACAGCTTAATAATAACGTATAACCAGCGCTAACTCTTCTTATAACAATATGTAATAATAATAATAATAACCATAATAATAATAGCTCTTAATAATCAACTTAATATAATAATAATAATAACTCAGCATTGTAATATATATATATATGTTGTATATTATACATGTCGCATTCTTTGGAAATGTTTTTTATAATAAATGACAGAACCAATGCTCTGAACATTTTGGTGGAAGACAATAAAAATATTGAAGAGTTTTGTTTTATTTAATAAAAACTATTTATTTATGCGAAATCGAAATTAATAAATTTTTCTGGATAAATATCATGAGATCTTGTCGACGTTTCGGGAAACAGTAATTCCCATCTTCAGGAGAAACATGGTAATAATACTTAAGTATCTTGTAGGCAAAAGACTGTTGAAGTCTATATAATAAGACTTATAATCACAAAATTTATAACTAGAACAATTGCAGGTGAAACGTACCACTATCGTTATTAAGTGATGGGTTAAGACTAGTAATGTGAATTGATTCTAAAATTTCTAGATCAAGTTGTTGGTTGGTTTGTGAAAGAACCGTGAAGTGAGATAGATGTATGGGATGATTTTTAGTGAAACTACGGTTTCTAATGCTGGAAGGGGATGGGGATGTTAAATATGTACCGGTGCTAGCAGAGCAACCTCTATGTTTATCAGCCCTGACAGAGAGTTGGCGCTGAGTGCTGCCAACATAAGTTTTCGTGCAAGCATCACAGTAATATTTATATATGACTGAAGAACGCAAGGGAGCAGGTAGAGGGTCTTTTTGAGATAAGTAGGCGCCTATAGAGGAGTTGGGGATGAAGACATAAATAAATTTCAAAAGGGGATAGCAATTTTGCAGAATTTTGAGTTCATTTTAATTTTAATATAGTGGTGGTAGTAGAAAGGAAGCTTGATAAAAAATGGCTGTTTTGGTAGGAAGGCATTCATACCCTCTTAGTTTCATCCTCACATATTCCATTTCAAATAATGAAACTTTTCAGATTAAACTTGACATATTTCATACCGTTTCCATCTCTCCAAATGTTAACACTTAAAAAAAATTTACTCTCTGATTTTAAGCTTGCACAGTCAGCAGACGATAAAGTTTATTTTCTGAATCGGTCAGGAGTATATTATAAGCATTTTTAATGTTAATAATATTCCGTCAAATTATTCTTACTTTTTCCATATGGCTGAATTTTCTTACATAAATATATATTCTTTAAAGTTGAATATCTGATAGAATCTCTGAACATTGTCGTACATCTTCATTACACCACAATTTACTTTCTTTATTGTTTATTTAAAAATTTGCCATCTATCACCATCAGAATGTCTTAATTGTTCTTAAAATCATCACTCCAGCATTTTTATCAAGACCTTGTGTCTTACCCTATCGAAAGTCTTTTCTTAGTTAACAAAGCATTATAAATGTTTTGTTACACCTCAGATTTCACAGTTAAATTCCTAGGGCAATTTTATTCATATTTATTGCTTTTTACTTCAAGAAAAAGATTAATCTTTATTTTGGATGGAAATGAAATGAAAGCATTTAAAAAGACTTATATTTAATATTAAATTTAAGATTTAATTTTATTCCTCATTTTACTAACATTACCGTTTAAATTGTTTCATTACTTGGATCATAATAGTAATTCTACGATGTTTATTACATTAGATTACTCTATAATTTTGGTATTCCAATGAATGCTGATTTACACATTTGCTATGCTACTTTTCTAGATTCATAGTTATTCTATAATCTTTATGATAGCAAATTTTCTCAGAGCCTTGATCATTTCTATTGCAATTCTATTTTAACTTACTGCTTTTCTTATTTTCGTCCTACTGATAACAGCTTCCACTTTCCGTTATAACAAATGCCCTTCTTATAGCTGTAGTGGATTCAAAATCTCAGATCGATCATTATCTATAATTAACCATATCTATATAATCATTTCGTTTTTTCCCAACATCTTATTCTTAACACAATGTATTCACCTATTAACTGATTAGGATCTTGCAATGCTTTTTTTCAAACAAAAATAGCTCTTGAATAAGACTTATCCAAAATCAGCATTGACCCAAAGTTTGTATTAAAGTGGTATAAGACAGAAGAAAGTATAAAAGAAATCCTAAGACAGTTGAATTTGAAAGCAAGGTAAAATTGCTTGCATGCGTACGTGATAAATTCGAAACTGACGGTATTGTGCAAACATACATAAGAAACGTTCTATAATACGTTAAACATCAAACAACTAGAAACCAACGAGATGGTTTAAAAATTTGAAGATACCAAGAAAATTAGTCCAAAAACTGCTTGAAAGTGCATGGAGAGTATTAAAATCAACTATTCTTCAAAGTTTAAAACATGCAATATGTAAATAGTGTGTCCCAAGGCTAAAGTAAATCCCTAACGAGGAAGGTCATGATCGTCGATACAAATTTATGAGTGGCTCCAGTCAAAGGCGTAACAACAATAACATCATTTCCGGAGAGGCATATTTTAGTATCCATCATGCTCTCCATATTATAAACCTCCTCACTTTTTTATGGGAACCTTAAAATTGAATTTTCATCATGAAATCCTGAACTTAAAGGATGAAAATAGAAGAGACATGCTACGTAATTACAAGGAAAGATTGAACTGATGGTTTGATACTAATTACTTCCATTAAACGAGCGATGCAATAATGAACAAACACAACAATTTGAATATTTTATAAAAAATTTTTTTAAAGAAGTCATTTTAACATTTTCATTAATTAAATTATTTTCCATACGTTATTTCTTCAAATACGGTGCAATAACAATCAATTAAATAAATCTAATATCATTATTATAATGATATGTATTCTATATAAAAATATTTTCTCCCTCTTCAAATAAACATTACAGCTACCGTTAACAACAACAGTGTGAATATTTATTTCTGGAGCACCATATATATAAATAAATAAATAAATAAATAAGTGAATATATATATATATCAGCGGCGACTCCATATCTCTTTATAATAATATAATAGCATAATAATATGTATATGTATATATATAATAATAATATATAGCATAATAATAACTTAACAATATATAGCCAACTTAATAGCTGCTCAATAATAACCAGCCAGCAATAACCAACCAGTATATGTATATATCAGCGGCGTTCGAGTAAATATATATCTTTGAAAATGAATATATATATATATATATATATATATATATATATATATATATATATATATATATATATATATATATATAAAAATAATAATATAATAAATAATAATAATAATATATACTAAAAATAACAATAGCATATATATATATATATATATATATATATAAAATATATATATATATATATATATATATATATATATATATAATATTTATATAATAATATGTATATATATATCAATAATAATATATATATATATATATCTGCTAAATATATATACGTTTTAAAAAATAAATTAGGTACTTGGTTTCTCCCTATTTACTTAAGAGAATGTTGCCAATCTGATGCCAAAGG
>JABUQX010009098.1:0-15000 GCA_015478945.1 Trachelipus rathkii
AGCAAAGAAAACACCTGTTTTTTTAGCAAATTATTATTATTATTAATTAATTATTATATTATTATATTATTTTATTATTATTATTATTATTAAATTAAGTTGTGTAAGTTGTGTCTGACAAAATGCTCGCCCACATGAAAACTTAATTTCTTTTTTGAAGGAATGTAAATGACGCAATTTTGGTATTGTGAGCGAGATTTCACGTTTTTTTTTATTAAAATTGGTCAAAATAACTGTTGTTAATACCAGTTAAACTGAATAAGTGTCGTAAATGAATATAATACAATTACACTTGTGATAAGCATTTTTTATCCTATTGCATTGAACTTCTTGTGTTGAAATAGATCCCAATCTGTTATCTTTAGCGGGTTGCCAGAACTTTCAAAAACAATGCAATTTTTACATAGACCGTTTTCGCCATTACGCTCGGTAAGAAATACTTACACAGTTTTGGCATGAATTTCGTGCAAAAACAACCACGATTTCTTAGGACGTTTACATTTGTTTACAAACAATTGGAATCAGCTGTTGTGATAAAGCCCGGAAATTTGAAATAAACAGAAAAAAAATAACATCGTTTAGATTACAAATAATTGATCACCTATTGTGATAGAGTTTATCTGGAAAAAATTAGATTTAGGCTAATTTTATTGAATTAAACATTCATAATTAAAACGAGCCCTATCACGGAGTGAAAACGTTATATTTGATTTCTTTCGAATATTTACATAAAAAATATAATAACAAATATTTGAAAATATTATAATTTTCAATGGATCCTTATACAAAAAAAAAAAAAAAAAAAAAATAGAAATAATTTCTTGCCGGCTTCCTGCCGCCATTTTTGTTTACATTTTTTCGTGAGAACGTGCTAAATTCAGCAAGCAGTGGAAATAGCACTATAAAAGAGTTAAGGAAATCCATTTTTGAAAGAGATTTCGTAAGATCTTGGAAGGATTAACAGAGTGAAACCAAACTAATTTATAGTCAAGCTAAAAAACGAGACCTTTTTATCAGTTAAAATAAAGCTTTCCCTCGAAAGTATATATATATATTATATTATTATATATATATATATATATATATTTATTATATATATTATTATTATATATATAATATATATATTATATATTATATATATTTATTATATATATATAGGTAGCCTGAAGAGCACACTCATATCTCAAAACACAACAGATCGGGAAAGGAACATTGCGGATGCTGCCAATTTTTAGTGCGGAAAATGTAAAAAAAAAAAAAAAATAATAAAAAATTAATATCCCTAAAACACTACAATAGCTACAGCGAAAGGAAATACATTTTTGGTCTCGTAAAATTTTGGATAAGAAATGTAAAAAAAAAAATATATTTTTTTAATAATTTTAGTAATATAAGTGATTAGAGAGCTATTTAGAGACTTTATTGGTTACTCGTTAAATAAATAGACTTTTCTATTAAATTTTGCTTTTTTTTTTTCAACAACAGAATACCCAAGGGTATACGACCGATGGCAGGAGCGGGGCCTCTCGGTCTTCCGGGGAAATAGGGGTAGGACTATTCCGGCCCTACGGGGTATGGAAAATCCCCTGTTGTTCCGTCGGCCTCGAGCCCTAATGCCGTGTATACTTTACAATAATATTTATTTACATATTCTTTTGTATATTATTTATCGTCAAACTATTATTTTGGATATTTATGAGCAGAACCCCCCAAAAATAGCCAATTTTTGTTTATTTTTTTTGTTTAACTTTTTCCTAAAAAATGTTACAACCTTAAAAATGGATTTAAATTGCTTTAAATTGCTGAAATAGTGCAAGGTAAGATTTTTTTTTTCTTTTTTTTTACAGTTTTCTCGGTAAAATTTTTGGACCAGCTTTCCAGCAATGTATTCCTTTTTCCGGTAGTGTTGTAGTTTTTCAGATATGGATTGTGGCTCTTCTAGAAGGTGGCATATATATATATATATATATATTATTATTATTATATTATATATTATATCTATATATATATATATTTATATATATATTTTATATATTATATATATTATATTATATAAGTTATTATGTCAATTTTAAAAAATTGATTCAACACTTCGAGAGTGGGTTGCTCGGGGACTCGTAGAGCGAGGTAGTAGAGTGTTTGTTGCGAGTAGAAATTCTCTAATCTAATATATATATATTATTATTTTTATATATTCATATATATATATATTATCTATATATATATTTTTATATATATATAATTATATATATATTCTTTTATGATTTAAACTAAAGAACACTCTAGAGTAGACCATAGATAGTTTTTTCGGGTCTCATCGGCTCTTAAGGTCGAAGACGGGCCCTGTTCTCATTGTCCCAGGCTAATAATAAAAAAACCAAATTTAAATATAATATTATATATATATTATATATTTTTTATATATTATATTTAATATACTATTTATATTAAATTAAAAAGAGAAATGAATATATTCCTCTGAAAACTATAAATGGATAAAAAAATTAAAGCAATCTATCTTCCCTTATATATTTTTAAAAAATTGAATTTCATTCCAGAACAGACATTATTTTAAACTAACAATAATCGTGATGCACAGAACAAACATTGTTTTAAACTAACACAAAATCACGAAAAAATTACTGTATTGACTCAGAAATTACATTCACCCGACTCTAGAAGTCCACTTAAAAGTTTGCTTGAGTCACATTTATAAAATTGAAGTCTGATCAACAATTGCATTTATGCCACTTATGTTTAATTAAAATTAAACATTTTTATGGGCGAAATGAAAACTATTTAAAGCAAATAAAAATTTTTACTGCTTGTATAGAAATCTAGATAGATTGGCAACATTGATAATTGAAAATGGCAAATGAACAAGTCTTCTAGTTTCAAGAAAGAAAAGAAGAAATGTTATTAATTTCATAACTTTTTATTTGTAATTTAATTTTGAAATTTTTGCTTGACCTTATCTAACCTAACTAACTAACCTAACCTCATTCACCTAGAACATAGGATTAAAATTTAAATTTCTTCCTATACATGTATTTTATATATCATAGAGGTTTGTATTTTTTTTTGATCCGACCCCCCGTTCCTGTTATTTTGTAAACTTTTTTTATTATATTAATAAATAAATATATTATATTATATATATATATTATTATAAAATATATCTATATAATATATATATATATATATATATAATATATAAGGCGAAATTTTCAATGAAATTAGCAATAATTAAAGACTGTAAAGTGAATCAAAATATAAATTTTTAGGATAGAGAAATAAGTATAAAATTGCAAGAAATTCTAAATATAAAATTTTCGTTTGAAATATTAAATGATGGCAGTTTCACAATTTGAAAGGGAAAAGTAATTCATTTCGTGGAGCTTAAAAAAAAAAATGAATATATTTATATATATTTATATATTTTAAAGTATCTATATATATAAATTTAATTAAAGGTATATATAAAATATAACAATAACTTTAATATAAATATTTTATAATATATAATTATATTATATATATTATTATATATATTTATATATATAATATTATTATATATGAAATTAGCAATATCTCTAGAATTCTATCAAATAAGTCAGATTGAGTATTTTATATTTTAAATACATATTTAAATTTGATATTATTTGAATAAAATTGCCATTTTTTCTTTATAGAGCAGCCGCAGCAGGTTTACATCAAAAGGGAAGAAGGGATCTTCGAAGTTACACTTGTGGGACATCGAAACAGGAGGACGAAGGATCTTGTTTCTTTTCGTCAGGCTTGCGAGACAGGCATTTAGCCGAAGCTTAAGCTGTGGCAATCAGCATCAGCGCTAGGGCGGGGCCAACTTACCTGCCCTTGGTGATGGGGTTATTTGAGCGATAAATTAAAAAAAACAAAAAAAAATGCTACATTCCCACCAGGTTAAAGGTTTAAATAACAAATTCATCTTCTTACATAGAGTTCTGCATCTGGGGATGATTTCGATCCTTTCTGGGTCTGGTTAGAACTTGGAGTTTCACATGCTACAAGTAATGACTTTTCTAAGATTATTATGGGTAATCTCGTTTTCACTCGTGATTGATCCAACCGAGGCACCACCACTGAAGAAAGAAATAAAGAATTTACAATACGCATTGCCTCACAACGGCTGGTATTCTGAAAGTTGAAATTTTGGGTGTGCAGTATGCGTTATTGTCTACAAAGCTTTAAAAAAAAAAAAAAAAAATCTAATTAGGCGATCAGCATGAAATTTCCAGGTCTAAGGTAGTCGGGGAAGGTACACGTTTAGTCAAACTTGTCTAGGATGTGTATAGCCGCATACGATGAGGTAAAGCAGAGCTACAAATTTTAAAATATATTTGAAAAGTTAAAGTTATATGCATGTTAAAGGGCGGGGGTGGGGGGGGAAATGAAGGGTGGAGTTTTACACCTGCTGGTTGAATTTGAATGGCATACGAGTTAAGTTCCTTATTTCTACAAAGGTCTTCCCATTTATCTAAACTTGATGCAAATAGGGACTCGAATCTCCCAGGCAAATTTTCTTTATAAGAAGGAGAATGTAAGCGGACCACATTTAATAGGCGTAATTTTGACATTCTACTTTACGACTACTTTGGCGCAAATAATACACGGTGTGCAAAATTTATAGAATAGATAAATGTGGGGACACCTTGTTAATATACTGCCAAATATGAGGCCATCCTACCTTTTAATGAACTATTTCAGCACTTGCTGCCTAGAGGTTTCACCCCTCCCAAAAAAAGTTTGAGTAATTTACAAAATAGAAAATATGGGGAATCCTAAAATTTGAACACCTCCAACCTTTGCGAATTCTTAGCACATTGCTGCATTGGATGCTCACATTATTATTATTTTATTATTTATTATTATTATTTTATTATTTTATTATTATTATTTATTAAATTTATTATTATTATTATTATTTCAATAGGATGAACATGAAATAATTTTAATACAAATAATAATTAAAATTGTTTAATAATTTAATTAATTAACATTAATTAAGCTTATAAACTTCCCACACCTTTCTATCATTCCATCCTCTTGAGGGATATTAAGTACTTATTTGTAAATATCTTAAACACTTAATAAACGCTGAAAAATAAAGCTCCAGCTACCTTGATGATGTTGACGATGTTGCTATATTGGTAACAATTAACAAAATATAAGGAATAATCCAGAGGAAAAGGGACGAAAACCATAGATTGATATGGATTTGAGACCATACGCCTAAAATGCCCAAAGTCTGAAATGGTAACTTTGAGGCTGAATAACTCTAGTCCTGTTTAAGATACAAAACTGAAATTTTCAAGGACCTGAGCACCCAATAAGGTCTTTATTTAATTTTAAGCTTTCATAAGATAGAGCAATTAGTTTGATTTTTGTCTATGTCTATTTTGTCTATGTAATGAAGCACTAAGCATAAAGTCTCTGTTAGAAATTTTAAGATACCAATATATGCATAGAATTGCCTATGCGGTATAGCTTCATTCCCCACTACATTTTATGCAACATTAGTAAAACCGCTTCTTACTAGTTTATTTTCTTTTATTTTTAACATGGTAATTGTGGGCAAAGTTTACCATCAGAACTTGTCTATCTATTTTAAATAGCCTTGAATTAAGATATGTCTCTGTTAATTATAGTTGATAATGCTAAGCTTCCTGCATTTATTTGTCTCTGTCGTTGGTACACCATTCAGAACCTTCTAATGAATTCATGAAACTCCGTGAATGAGAAACGTGTATTTAATTTTAGCCTCTTCGTTATGATTTTGTTCAACTGCAGTTTCGGTTGTTGTGATTGATATTCAACCGTCAATCTAAATTACTCTTCAGGATCAGTTTTAACAATTGCCCCTCCCTCTCCCTGCACATCAACACTACTCTGATACAGGTCGAAATCAAAACATCGGCCATCACTTCCAATAATTAAGTGACCTTTAGAACGTGTTTATTACTTCTCAAGGATGAAATAAGAGAATATTTGCGAAGAGTTAAGGATGAAAGAAGGAATTTGTTTCGGTTAGTTAGCTTGTTACGAGAAGGACCATTTCTCATTATCGTTACTGGATGGAATTCTACTTTAACCTTTTATCAATTGCAATTACCTGAAAAAATTGTTCCTGTGGCTCAGTAAGACTTTGGAGTTCGTTTGATCGCAGTCATGTATACATGGGATGATGTAATTCGTAGCATTCCTGGATGGGGTTGCAAGCACATGGAGTGAGAATTGAGAAAGACTATGAGGGGGTATTGCAGATTGTTCGAATCGTTTGGGCCCTGGGTTGCAGAAGGCGTGCCGCGACTGATGCCGGAGACAGGAGGGGCTTCCAGTGAAGTGGAGGGAGAACGGCATAATGTTCGAAGTACAATTCAAGGAGTAAGTCATTTATTGGTCGGGGTGGGAATCTAAAATCATCAGGCTCAAGGCTCGTAAGATAAATTTGTGATTATTATATTAAAGGGTCGCCTCTCAAATGGTGTGAACCCTATAGACAAAACCTGGTTCTGGGTCGTGTGTACGAATCAGACAAGTGTGGTCACACCCTCTCAACAGATGACGCCAGATGCCCTTTCCGTAAGGAAGGGTCATTGGCGTTCATCTACTGTCTGGGAAAAAAAGTTTTTCTTCGTTCTAGGACGTGAAGGGTGGTATAAATAAATATACTGTTTCAATTAACATCGTCATCGTAAATTTACTATAATCGTATCGTCATGTCAAAATTTCAACTCGTCTCACTAATATATATATATATATATTATTATATATATTATATATATTATATATATATTATATTATATTATTATACTATATATATATATATATATAATTATTATATATATATATATATTTTAATATTAGGAAAATGTGCTCTATTGAGTTGGAAGAAATGGGGAATGATGTTAGGTTGTGTAAAATTTTATAAGTTTAATTACTAATATAATGTCAAATGTCAAAATTCAACAGCTGTTGAAATATTAATATAAAAAATGTTATAAGAGTTCAAAGCGAAAATTTTACTATATTTTTTATTGGTCAATGACGATTACACATTGAAATTGTTTAGAAATTGCGTACAGTAGTTCCCATTTTGAAATGGAGGAATGGTAAGACAAAAGATCACTAATTTCTTTTCAACGACATCAATGTTAGAACCTTTCTTCTTCGTCATACCGAAGTTAAGCAAGTTGGGTCTGTTATAAATTTTGGATGGAGAGCTGAGTAAATTGTTCAACAGCTCTGTTATTTTAAAATTACCCAAATGACTCCATTATTTTTAAATTTATCAGTCTGAGGTTTTCTTTATTTTCGAGCATGCATGACAATATACTATATTTTATATTTATTATATAATATTATTATATATTATATATATATTATATAGAACACCAGTTGCAGGTTGGCTTTTAAATTATTTTATTTTTTTAAATGTAATATCTTTTGTTTTTAAGTTTTTCCGTCAAAAGATTGAAAGGTATGGAGATATTAGCTTATTTTAAAATTATATTTTAGCACATTTTGAGACCCCGAAAAAGTCGTATTTTTTTTCGAAGGCTTATGGTGTTTAGTGTTAGAAATAGAAAATTCCAAGATTTGGATTGTAACAGTTTTGACTAAAAATGCAGAGGTCATGTTATCAATGACACCTTGGCTTCGATCATTAATAATAATTAATTAATGTTTTGAATCAATTAAAGATAGAAAACGTCTTGCAAGTATCATGAAGAAGACTGAATCTCCGAAATGATTTAGTTTTAAATTTTGATTGAGGAGTTTTTAAAATATATAATGCCTGTTTACTTTTCTTTTCGTCAACGGCCATACCACGTTGAAAACACCGCTTCTCGTCCAATCAGAGAAGTTAAGCAAGGTTGGGTCTGGTTAGTACTTAGATGTGACACCGCCTGAGACAGATTCTGTTTAGCTTTGATTTTTTTCATAAATTTTTAATTTATATTTCGCGTTTCCGCTCGCCCCCTTTTCCCAGAAATCGAGTTATGCATGAGTATTTTAAGTATATTTATTTATATATATATATATATATATATTATATATATATATATATATATATATATATATATATATATATATATATATATATATATATATATTAGTGTTTTCGCACGATTGAGTTGGAAGAAATGGGGAACGATGTATCGGTTGCGTAAAATTTTATAAGTTTAATTACTAAATATAATAGAAAATGTCAAAATCTTGGAAACTGTTTGAATAACCGCCGCGTGGAAGAAGAGACACTCTTTTATTAAAGATTGAAAATTGCAATATTTTGTTGTCAACGAGCATGCCACATTGAAATATCCTTAAATCATGCCAGAATCTTGGAAGCCATTTGAAATGGAGGAAAGGATAAAGAAGAAAAGATCCACTAATTTCTTGTCAACAACCATAGAACGTTGAAACACCGCATCTCGTCCGATTATCGAAGTTAAGCAATTTGGGTCTGGCTAGTACTTGAATGTGAGAACGCCTAGATGCTGTTGACTTTTGACTTTTTTTTTAAATGTAATATCTTTTGTTTTTAAGTTTTTCCATCAAAAGATTGAAAGGTATGGAGATATTAACCTATTTTAAAATTATATTTTTCCACATTTTGAGGCCCCAAAAAAGTGTTTGAAATAGAAAATTCCAAGATTTGGATTGTAACAGATTTGACTAAAACCGCAAAGGTCATGTTATAAATAACATCTTGGTTTCGATCATTAATAATAATTAATTAATGTTTTGAATCAATTGAAGATAAAAAAAACTTTTTACATGTATCTGGAAGAATATTCCATCTTCGAAATGATTTAATTGTAAATTTTGAATAAGAAGTTTTTAAAATATTTAATGCTTTTTTACTTTTCCTTTTCGTCAACGGCCATACCACGTTGAAAACACCGCTTCTCCTCCGATCAGCGAAGTTAAGCAAGGTTGGGTCTGGTTAGTACTTGGATGGGAGACCGCCTGGGAACACCAGATGCTGTTGGCTTTTGCTTTTTTTTTAAATATTTTTTAATTTATCAGTTGCTTTCCAGAATCCAGGCATGCATGATAATTTTAGGTATATATATACTACATATATATATATATATATATATATATATATATATATATATATATATATATATATATATATATATATATATATATATATATATATATATATATATATATATAATAGTATTTTCGCAGGATTGAGTTGGAAGAAATGGGGAACGATGTATCTGTTGCGTAAATTAATATAAGTTTAATTACTAAATATAATATACAAAATGTCAAAATCTTGGAAACTGTTTGAAAATACCGCCGCATGGAAGAAAAGATAGGCTTTTATTAAAGATTGAAATTTACTATATTTTGTTGTCAACGATCATACCACATTGAAATACCCTTAAACCATGCCAGAATCTTGGAAGCCATTTGAAAGGAAAGCATGGAGGAAAGGATAAAAACATAATGATCCACTGATTTCTTGTCAACGACCATACCACGTTGAAAACACCGCTTCTCGTCCGATCAGCGAAGTTAAACAATTTGGATCTGGTTAGTACTTGGATGGGAGACCGCCTGGGAACACCAGATGCTGTTGACTCCTGCCATTTTTATTTTTTTAAGTGTAATAATATTCTTTTTGTTTTAAAGTTTTTCCATTAAAAGATTGAAATATACGGAGAAATTAGCCTATTTTAAAATTATATTTTTCCACATTTTGAGGGCACGAAAAAGCCGTATTTGTTTCGAAGGCTTTTGGTGTTTAGTGTTTGAAATAGAAAATTCCAAGATTTGGATTGTAACAGTTTTGACTAAAAACGCAAAGGTCATGTTATAAATGACACCTTGGCTTCGATCATTAATAATAATTAATTAAGGTTTTGAATCAATTGAAGATAGAAAACTTCTTACAAAGTATCAGGAAGAAGGCTCCATCTTCGAAATGATTTAATGGTAAATTTTGACTGAGAAGTTTTTAAAATATATAATGCTTTTTTACTTTTCTTTTCGCCAACAGCAATACCACGTTGAAAACACCGCTTCTCGTCCGATCAGCGAAGTTAATCAAGGTTGGGTCTGGTTAGTATTTGGATGGGAGACCGCCTGGGAACACCAGATACTGTTGGCTTTCCTTTTTTTTATAAATATTTTTTCATTTATCAGTTGCTTTTCCCCAGAAATCCGAGGCATTATCTTAATTCTCCTCGCCCGATAGCAAGGGGCTGAAAACCCCCTTCTATCAGATGTTTCTTTTCGTGAATGGTGATGATAAGTTTGAAAACTTACCAGCTACCAACACCACCCTGTAGTTATGCGGGATATGGTGCTTTGTATAAACAAATAAATAAATATATATATATATATATATATATATATATATATATATATATATATATATAATATATATAATATAATAATATATATATTATATATAATATTCTGCTTTGTATATAATATATATATATATATATATATATATATATTTTACAGTTAACACCACCGCTCACGGGCAGAGCCCTAATCTAGGAGGGGGTGTGCTCATTTTTTAAGTCTGAGCAAGACAGAGTCAAGAAAGAACAGCTCACACTCACACGCCCGACCAGTGACGAACCTGGGTCTCTCGCTTAGTTGGGCGAGTGCTCTCCCGCTGAGCTACCGGACGTTATTTGGTGTTGATCCATTCCTTCCTGAACTA
This sequence comes from Trachelipus rathkii, assembly GCA_015478945.1. Taxonomy (NCBI): domain Eukaryota; kingdom Metazoa; phylum Arthropoda; class Malacostraca; order Isopoda; family Trachelipodidae; genus Trachelipus; species Trachelipus rathkii. The sequence goes on from JABUQX010009098.1 coordinate 10,736, forward strand.
TGCGAAGAAAATCTTCATACGAGCCGACTGCGCTGAATATCCATTCTTCACATGATCTTGTTTGTAGCTTTATCCAAACTCTTCAACTACTTTGAAAATGAGCAGGCTAGATATGTTTCTTCTACTATTATCTCCTGATAGGAAAGTGTTCGTGATATTACAACGAAACAGGCATTTTAGTTGTCGCTATCGATATCAATTTCACTGTCCCATAAGCTGTTTTACTTGCGAGTTGGTTTAGGTTGCTTTTCTGCAACTGGGACTCCCCCTAGTCCGCTGCAACTTGGCTGGGGTTCAGGGGGGCTCCTGGGTGCCACTGAGTCCCCTGAACCCTCTTTGCCCGGATGGTCTGGCAGATGGTCTGTAGAGGCAGCGTGAATGGTGGTTGAAGATTGGTTCTCTACACGATTTTTGACTAGGGGGGTCAGTCGTGCAGGCGCTTCCCAACGCTCGTCTAATGTTTTACTGCAACTTGGCTGTGGTGAATGGGGGGTCCTGGGTGATAAAGAGCTCCCTGAAGGCGAAATCGAAGGACCCTCTTCACCAGGAAAATCTGGGTTAATTGTTAAGGCATTGTAAACCTCAGAGATGGAAATTGCAGCCAAATTTGCTGCTTGCACCATAAGCTCCTCCTCATCAGCTTCAATTCTTCTTTCAACACATAATGTTACTTTCCCTGACGCCGGAACTTCTTGTAATACATATAGCACTATATGCATGTTTTCACTACTGGAGTCTCCAACTAGCAGCTGTTCATTGATGCTATGTAAACGATATATATATAAATATTAGTGATTTCGCACGATTGAGTTGGAAGAAATGGGGAACAATGTATCGGTTGCATACAATTTTGTTTAATTACTAAATATATTACAAAATGTCAAAATCTTGGAAGCTGTTTGAAAATGCCGCCGCATGGAAGAAAAGATAGGGTTTTGTTAAAGATTGAAATTTACTATATTTTGTTGTCAACGATCTTACCACATTGAAATACCCTTAAACCATGCCAGAATCTTGGAAACTATTTGAAATGAAAGCATGGAGGAAAGGAAAAAGACGTAATGATCCACTGATTTTTTGTCAACGACCATACCACGTTGAAAACACCGCTTTTCGCCCAATTAGCGAAGTTAAGCAATTAGGGTCTGTTTAGCACTTTGATGGGAGACCGCCTGGGAACACCAGATGCTGTTGGCTTTTTCTTTTTTTTTATATATATATAAATATTTTTCTAATTTATCAGTTGCTTTTCTCCAGCAATCCGAGGCATGCATAAGCATTTTAAATATATATATATATATATATATATATATATATATATATATATATATATATATATATATATATATATATATATATATATATATATATATATATATATATAATATTATTATATATCATATATATTTAATATATATATATATATATATATATATATATATATATATATATATATATATATATATATATATATATATATATATATATATATATATAATATTAGTGTTTTCACACTGTTGAGTTGGAAGAAATGGGGAACGATGTATCGGTTGCGTACAATTTTATGTTTAATTACTAAATATATAAAATGTCAAAATCTTGGAAGCTGTTTGAAAATACCGCCGCGTGAAAGAAATGATAGACCTTTGTTAAAGATTGAAATTTACTGTATTTTGTTGTCAACAAGCATACCACATTGAAATACTCTTAAACCATACCAGAATCCTGGAAGCCATTTGAAATGAAAGCATGGAGGAAAGGATAAAGACGAAAAAGATCCATTAATTTCTTGTCCACCGGGAAGTCGAGAAACCACGACTCCTGCCATCTTTGCGGTTTACCCTATGGTATTACTTTTATTAAATGAATACCATAGGGGAAACGGCAAAGATGGCAGGAGTCGGGTCTCTCGGCTTCCCGGTCCCCCCATCTGTCCCCCGTCGGCTCGAGCACCCTAAATGGGGAAAAAAAACTTTTTAAATAATTTCGATGAATAAATTGAAAAAAAAAAAATTTAAAAACCCCTCCTTAAAATTTTCCTCTGATTCCAAATATATAATTGGTTTTACTGTAGGTGCTGCCGTTCTTTAGTTCAGCGCTTCCCAACCTTTTTCCTCTCCCGTACCCTCTGATTAAACTTTTCATATACTTGTACTTCCTTTTCACATAGCACCTTTCCTCTCCATTCTCCATGCAAAAAAAGTTTATTTTTGTTAGATAATGTTTTCAAGGGTTAGCTAAATAATTAAATATATTCCAATTAATGACATTTGTAGGCTTTTATTTTTGATTTTATATTTTACAATCTATTTCGTTCTTTTTTATATAATAAATAGCAGTCTAACATTAAAACAATTAAAAACAGCGATATGATTAATGGTGGTGTGGGGGGGGGGGAGGCATATTCCTTCCTTATTTGGTATTTTCCGCCATTACCAATATTATTTTCACGTACCCCCAATCGGTCTGCCGAATACCCTATAGCTATATATATATAATATATATATATATATATATATACTATATATATATATATATATATATATATTATATATTATTATATATATATATATATATATATATATATATATATATTATATTTGTCACCACCACTCACAGTCTGATCTGATTTTTATATTATGTGAAAAACCCTTAGTTGCAGATGGTATTATTTAATAAAAATACATTATAACATTTTTATTCTTTACACATCACTTTAAATTTTTTCTATTAAAATTTTAAAAAAAAGTTTTTTTTTTTGTTTTTTTTAATTTTAATGTATGCAAATAAATTTTTATAGTGATGTGTAATAATTAACCCTTTTCAATATTCTACATGAGGTATTTTTCCCATATATATATATATATATATATATATATATATTATATAAGTATATAATATTGTAAATACACATGTATAATATCACTACTTTTATATATATATATATTATATATATATATATATATATATATATATATATGGTGATATTATTGTTTAAAGCCACAAGACTCATCGGTCCAATATCTCAAAAACCCTAAAATACTACAGGAAAAGAAATACATTGTTTGAATTCTGGCAAAATTTTATTGCGGAAACGTAAAAAAAAAAAAAAATTAAAAAAAACAAAAATCAATATCTCAAAAACTACAATAGCTACAGCTAAAAATGAATAACATTTTTGGAATCCTGTATAATTTTAGTTATGAATATGTTAAAAAAATAATAATAATAATAAAATACAATAAATATTGGCTATTTTTTTTTTTTTAGGGCAGGGGACATAGTATATATATATATTATATTGTAAAGGTATTACACCGGCCAATGTAGGGGCTCCCGACGCCGACAACCGGGAACACAGGGGGGTGACGTTTTCCATACCCCGTAGGGGAGGGGCGAGGAACCCCCGCGAATACCCAATTAGAGGAGGGGGGTATCGGAGACCATGGAGAGGGGGAATTAGTCCTGACCCCGTAGTTCCCCCGGAAGGCCGAGAGACCCCCGACTCCTGCGCATCGGTGCGGTATACCCTTGGAGTATTCTTTAGTAATACCATAAAAAAGCAAAATTTATAATAGGCTATCCTGATTCATATTAACTATAATTATTACAATAATTTTTTTAAATTTTATTTTTTTTAACATTTCTCATATCTAATTTTACCAGGATCCAAAAATGTATTCCTTTTCGCTGTAGCTATTGTAGTTTTTGAGTACATATAGGATATATATATATATATATATATATATTTTTTTTTTTTTTTTTTTTTTTTTTTTTACATTTTCCGCACTAAAATTGGACCAGGATTCCAAACATGTATTCCTTTTCGCTGTAGCTATTGTAGTTTTTGAGATATGATTTTTTTTTTCATTTCTATATATATATATATATATATATATATATATATATATTATATATATATATATCTATATATATATATATATATCCAGATATATATATATATATATATATATATATATTATATGGTCAGTGTCTAAAGCTGACATAAACATCATGTAACTTTAGAACGGCAGCACCTACAGTAAACAAATTATATATTGGAATCAGAGGAAAATTCTAAGGAGGGGTTTTTAATTTTCTTTATTTTTATTTTTATTTATTTTTTTTTTTTATTCGTCGGAAATAAACAACGAGCCATAACTTTCCTTAAGCCAATTGACGATTTTTTTATCATCTAAAATTAAGTAGCAAGGCAATGCTCAGCCTACGAACTGAAAAAACGATAAATGTGAAGCAACATATCT
>JABUQX010009099.1:0-15000 GCA_015478945.1 Trachelipus rathkii
AGAGAGATTATTTGTTTCGTGAGATGTATGATTATTATACTTATGTATAGTTAGTGTGGTTGTTTGTTATTATGTGAGTGAGTTTGGTAGTTTATTTTAGGGTATTTCATGTTGGTGTGGGTTAGTTTTAGTTTTTTAGTTATTTAGGTTTGGATTAGTTACTTGGTGTTATTATTTAGTTTTAGTATATAATGGTCGTGTAGATATTTTTAGGTAGTTTATCGTTATTTTATTTATTATATATACTTCCGTTCCCACTCCTTTTTAAAGGTGTGTCTCGTGGTTGCTCCGTGAGTGATGGTTAAGCTTGCTAAATATATATTATCTTACACGGGTTTGTGGTTGTTTTTTAGGTAGGTTATTTGGTTTATTATATAGTGAGTATTTATTATCATAGGTGGTTGGTTAGTTTGTTGTTTATATATTTTTTATATGTGTGAGTATTTTTATATTAAAAGATATATAGGTAGTTAGTATATATATATTATATATATTATATAATATATATATTATATATATATATATAAATATTAGTGTTTTGAGTATATATGATTATGGTAGTTTATTATTGGGTATTTTTTATAGTGAGTGAGTGTTTTTTAGTATTAGTAATAGTTTATTTAGTATTTGGGTATTATTTTATGTTTTATTTGGTATATTGGTTTATGTTACATTTATGATTTATGTGTATTGTTGTATAAGGTTATTTGTAGGTGTTTTGTAGTGTGTAGTTTATATATATAGTGGTTGTAATTTTGTATTATATTAGTCGTTCTTAATATGTTATGTTTTTTAGTTTTTTGTATCGTTATTATTATTTGTTGGTTATTGTATACTTATAGTATATAACGTCGATTTGAGCATTTTTTTTTTGTTTCTTTATTTTATTTGGATTTTATGTTTTATATATATTATAGTGATCTTATATAGTATATTGTTCGTGATTATTTTTATATATTGATAATTTATAGTGTTATATAGTTATTATTTTATTAATATTTATTTTATTATTATAGTTTATATTTTTACTTTGTTGGTTATTATATATATATATATATATATATATGTATTATATATAGTAGTTTAGTATATTGTTTCCTCTAGGGTGGTCGTATAATTTATATGAGTGGTGTAGTGATTCCGTGGTAGGTAGTTCCTACCCAATATTTTTTAGTTTTAAATGAATGTGATGTATATTAAATTTGTGAATTAGTTATACTCTAAAGGTTAATTAAAATTTTATATAAAGTTAAAAAAAGTAAAGCTATTTTTCATCATAAATTAAAGAAAACAACCACAATAATAATAGCTATAGATAATAATGGAATTCATTTAGAAATTCTCGCTCCTACACAATCTTAGTACTAAAAATCTTTGCACCGGGCGGACGATGACGTCATTTTTTACGTCAACTTATAAGGGCCGCGGGCTAGTCAGTCCTACCTAATATAACGTTATAAAATAATCGTATTATATATTATGAAACTTTTTGCGTTCTCTCATTCCCGTAAATATTTAGCTGATAATTGGTTGGCTTCTTGTGCAGTTTGTTGTGAAATTTTTGTGATAATATATGTGTTGTAGTTCTGATATGAATATTAAGTTTATATATACTTTATTTAAGTGGTATTTTAGCATTAAATATACATTAAATTTAGCGTTTATCAAATCCATATAGGATACTCTGTGCTTTTAAATGGATGAAAAAGCGCTTATTAAAAGCTCATCTATAGAAACGAGTTTTTATTTTAATATGATTAATGATAGGCCTATGAAGTTAACTTTATTGGAAGTGATTTTATAAAATTAAGTATTGGTAAAATATATGTAAACAAGCTTTTCAAAAAAATAAATAGGTACGTATTATAATTATTAAAATATGTTTTCGATGTTTTCGTTAGCTATATATATATATATATAATATAGTTATATATATATATATAGTTAGTATATATATATATGTATTATATTATATTTTATTTATATTGTATATTATTTTAGTGTTATATATTATTTTATTGTATTATAAAAGTTTTATTATTTATTTATATATATATTATTATACTATGTTTATATTTATCCTTTAGGTATTATGGTACTTCTTTCTCCAGTACCACTGATTATATTATTATATTATTTATGTTTAAGATTTATTATATTATTTGAGATTATATATTAAATAATATTTATTTTTTTATATTTGTAGTTTTTATTATATATATATATATATGTATTATAATTTCATATTTATTATTTTATACTATAATATATTTTTATATTTATTTTTTTTATTTTATATTTATATTTTATTATTGTAAAGTGTGTTGATAGGTTGCGTGCTTGTGCTGTGTTATGTGTGTGTATGTGTGATGGCGTGTGTGTTAGGTTTAAGGAAACTGGATTAGATTTATAAAATAATAAATAATATTTGATATTCAAATGATTGTTGTTATGTTTAAAGTTATATTGAAAGATTAAGAAGTGTTTCTGTGATCTAGTTTTATAAGTGGTATATTTAATCTTTGTGTGATTTATTTTTAATCTTCGTTTACAGTCAGGTTTGTTCCCGTATTGTTCTGATTTCTCTTGTCATAACACTGTCAATTTGTCGGAACTTGTCTGAATGTAGATTTTCAAATAATAAACAATTAATATATAGCTATAAATTAATTATACAATAAATTATCTTAAATACATTAATATTTAGCAGGTCTTTCTTAAACTACGAACATATCTATAACTCTTCCATCAGGTTATATATTAAAGCAAGAGTATATTTTTCTTTTTGCCTGCAACTACGTATTGATGTATCATTTAGGTCTTACACTTATAGATATAAGAAAGAGATTACGTTTACAAATTTTGTCAGTCATGTTTATGGTTAAACTATCGCTGTGACAGACTTCTTTGCAGACTAGAATATTGCTTGCGTTGTTCTTTGAAAATTATTTTAATTAATCTTTGAGTTTTTTTCTTTGTATTTATTTTATTTTTTGAAGGGTTGGGATTCAATCGTATAATTCTCACAACTTAAATTTCTAGATAAGGTTATACATAGAACATTTTGATACAAAATTAGTTCTCTGTGAAATCAGTAAAACTATGAAACTAGAATTATGTAAACATTTTTAAAATTCGGCTCTTTCCTTTTCTTTAATTTATATATTAGTTATGTATTATAGTATGATTTATATATGTATATTTTATATATTATATATGTATATATTATATATCTATTTATATAGAGTATTATATATATAATTATATAAATATTTAGTTATATATATCTATAATGTTCCAATATGTCTAATTATATTTATTTCATATATTATATTATATTTAATTTTTTTTTTGTACAATATTAATGATTTATGTAACTAATTTGTTGAATTTCTCATTCTTGTGGAATACAGTAAGTAAAGAAGGAGCGTCTTCTATCGGTTGCTTTTATGGTTGTATCATGTTATTTGGAGTGTTTTAAACGTTGCATGGTAAAATCACTGGTTTTTTTCTCTTCGCCTCGACATTCGAGTATTTACAGAAATACTGTCATTTTATGCGAGTTGTCTTAACTTTTGTTATTTTCGTGTGAAGCCTCTGTGGAGTTCTAAGGTTTGCCCGATTATCTTGTAATTTGCTTCTCACACGATTCTAACAGCACCGCACCGTTCTCCATTTATCTTCAACGCTGATCCTGCATGTCTTATGCGCTATCGCTATTTCGCTATGGCATTTGTCTACCTGCTGTCGGACTCCAGCATTGTGCATCTTTGGCACCGGCACACATTTCTGTATTATATATATTTTTTAATTTTTTTTATTATATTATATATATTTATTTATTTTCTATATGTATTTTTATTTAGTTAGTTTTTATATTTATTTTATATAGAGTATATAATATATATAATATGTTTGTTATGATTATGATATTTTTTTAATATTATAATATATATTGTTAAATTTTCATTTACTAGTATATATTATTTTGTCTAGAGAATAAGGATAGTACTTGTTTGGTTTTAGGATGATATATTTATTATTTTATAATATTTATTATGTTTTTTTTTTTTTATTTATTGTTTTGAAATTATTTAAACCAACATGGTTTTTTTTGTTTATTTTACTCGTGTATTCGACTTCATTGTTTTCTCTTAGGGCTGCGGATTCGTATAAGTAAATTTTCGACTTCCGTACTGTCTTCGACTTCGTACTTTCACGTACATCCTAAAATTCGTAAATTTGGATTTTCGACTTTCTACGTCTCCGATGTTTTCAACGTACTTTCTATACAATAATTTTTTTCGATCTCCGATCCGACGTCCGACTCACTAAACAAAAAATTCGAGCTCGACTTGACTTTTTCCGACTCCCAGCATGTCATATTATTCAAGAATTTCGTGTACTCTGTACTGTTCAGATTGTTGTTATAGTAGTTACAGTAAAACTTTTTTTTTGTTTCAACAACTGTTTTTTTTTTCGCTTGCTTTTGAGAGTAAAAAAACTATACCGATTTCACTTTTCAATGAATGCTAATCTCCTCAATATGCTATATTATCGGTAAAATACCTTATATAAAGACTATTAAGATCAGAGCGCAACACTATGACAACTATTTATATTTATAATTCGGAAACAAACGACTACTACGTAGTGCAAGTTGTAAATTATTTTAATTTTTATTATAAATACTAGACATTACATAAAATTAACATTACGTCATAAGTTCTGACAAGAGAATAATAATAATTAATGTAATATAATTAATAATAATTAATAATAATTATAATAATAATCAGATACAACTATTCCGAATATTAATATATATGATTTATTATATCTACAAATTATAATAATATAGCATTTACAATTCGATTATGTATAATGAAAATTTCGTTCTGTTACAAAATTTTGATAAAGAATGGATTTTATAATTTAGGATATATAAATGGATTGCCTAAAATACACATAAACTTATTATATTTTATTTTGAGATTATATATAGTTAATTATTATTATAGTTTTTTTATAGCTATTATCAAATATTTTTAGTATTTATATTATATTTTATTTTTATTTATTAGATATTATTTTGTTATATTTATTATATATATATATATATATATATTAGATAAAATGTTATTTATATGTTATTGTAATAGGTTATAGGCAGTAATGTTAATTTATTTACATATTTATTTATATATACAGTTAAGGATATATAGTTAATTTTTTAGGTTTTATCATATATTTATTTTATTAGTAGTATTTATATATTTATATATTATTTTTTATTAGATGTTATTTTATTTTTAGTTTCTATTATTTATTATATTTATATATTTATATTTGTTCTATTCGATTATTTATTTATATATTTTATTTATTATGCTTTTTATGATATTTGTATTATTTACTATATTATATTATTTAATATATATATGTTATTTAGTTTATTATTCATAAAGGTAACTGTCGTATTACATGATACCCTGTATTTAATTATTAGTTATATAATTATATATTAATTTATTTATATTATTATATTGTATTATTTTATTTAATTTGTGATTTTTGCCCTTGCCTAAAATACACAAAACTCAGAAAATTCACCTTTTTTGAGACCTGTAATATCAATGTGCGGACTGTTACCACGAAATTGCCCAATATCTGAACAACATTAATCCGTATCTTATGTGTCCTTATTTATTAATCTTTCAAAGTTATAATAATATAATGAAATCATAATTGTTAATATTATCGAAAGCTTTAAACTTTGATTTCCACTATATTATTATTCGCCTCTACTTGATGTAATCTTTGTTCATGTTAAATTGTAGGTTTTTAATACGATTGCATAATAATTAACGAAAGTGTTATTACTTCCAATAACTTTATCCCTTATCCAGATATATTCAGGACAATTCAGTATGAGATTATTTCTTTTATTAATTTTTGGTTTGTATTCATATTACATCTGTTTTATAATTTAGAAAAAATATTAATATCTTATCATATATCTTTCTATATTGTTCAATTGCTGGTATATATACTAAATCCTTCGTGAAACAAACTTAACTTTAACCCCTTATTTTACATAAGATATGTCGACTTTTACACATTTCACTATTTTTAGGAACATATATCATTATATTCATTCAGTTCATCTATTATAATTCTAATGAGATTGTCATGCTTAAAAAATTATATTCGAAGACTTAGGTGTTATATAATTAACATATATCTTAGTTTTTTTAGACATTAAATCAGAGGTTGTTTCTGACCTCATATCTACAGGCATTACGATGTCTAAATCCACGTTGATATTATGGTCTTGTATGAATTATGTATCCTGTATTTCCTTACGATTCTATTTACAAAGATTATCTTTCGTATTATTATATCCTCTTAGTGTTAGCAATATCGTCCCCAATTTATAATTTGCATAAACTTTTGATAAATGAAATTTCCCGCATTATTTAATTATTATATTAACTTGATCATTTTACATTTCAGTTGTTAAATTTAATTTAGAATTTATAACAATTAATATTTAATAAAGTAAAGTAATAAGTCCCTTCTGTTATATATTTCGATTAAGTTCTTCTTCAAAACTTCCAATGCTATTTGTCATTAAGGAAGAGAAGTGCCTTCATAATATTTTTGATTCTGACTCTCCTTGAATGAAACATTCATAGCTCAAAATCAAAGTCAGGCTACATCAGTAATTTAGTCCATATATAACTGTCATCTTCCTTTAACACAAGAGATGCTTTGCCCGACAATAACCATCACGTTGTGTATTACCAATTTTTAACTGATCTGAGTTAGACTGTACAGTGTATCATATATTTTCACGAAGATAGTATTTGTCGGACAGGGCATTATTTCACATTCTCTACGTCTCCATTGAATATCTTGAACTATTTCAATTCTCTTTTTCGTCTTTCATAGTTCATCAATCTATTTTAAAATTTATTTCTTAATCATTTCACAAGTTAATCTTATATGGATTCTGTCTGAAGTCCTAGGAATATCTTAAAATTGCGATAAGGTCCTTCTACATCAAACAGCGCAGCGACATTACTTATAAATTTTATGTATTTATCATTAGACCTCTAATACATTTGATTGTTCCTTATTATGATTGTCAAGGATTTAAAGATCATGGTCGCTTTCATAGATAAATTAATCCTTCTTGAAGAGTCTCAAGTATATGAGTAAGATCGCGTCGTGGAAAATCACTGTAAAGTATATCTTCTTCTCCTTGTATATATTATTTTCTAAAGATTTTATTTAATGAAATTTTAAATTTATGTACAAAAATAGATATTTAGAACGTTGGAAATAAAATAAATAACTTTTATTATATTATATATAATAATAATTATATATAATAATATAATAATAATAATTAATAATAATAATAATTTAATTAATAATAATATATAATAATATATAATAATGAATTAATTAATAATTATATTATAATAATTAATATATATATAAAATTAATTATATATAATTGTTCTCGTATTTTGCGATTCCGATCTTGTGCTTCCGAACTCCGACTGCTTCACTTACCAAGCAATCTTCGACTTTTCCGACTCGACTCCCGACTTCCACTTGTTGCACATAGTTTCGACTCCTGTTGTTTATGACTTTTGTTTCTCCGACTTCCGACTCCGTGGAAATATTTTGCATCGACTTTTCCTACGACTCCGGCTTCACGTGCTCCGACTCGACTCCGCAGGATTCCGCTGCATTTTTCCAACTATATAAGTATATTATGAAATGCTTTAGATGAATAGTATTATTCGTTTTATTTATATTTTATGAAGCTTAAATAATGGGATAAAGTAAATTTGCAACTAACGTCACTTTTAAAAGATTGATGACATGCCATACACACAGTATTCATATAGTCTAAATAATCTTTTAGCTTAATCATGTTAGTTAGTAAATGTGCTTGTTAAGGTGTTTATATATGTAAATAAACCAGAATAGGCTTAGTGTACAAACTACTTAGAGGAGTAACGCAAATCAGGTTTCTTTCCAAACTTTAATATTTCTATTATATTTTTTAATTGACGATTTTGATTTATCAATGAACAATTTGTTTGTTGAATATCATATTACTTGTACTTGGAAATTTTTCACTATAGTAGTATTATTTATAATATATAATATTTATTATTTATTATAATATATTATTATTATATTATATAATTATATATATATATATATATATTTAATTTAATATATAATTATTATATATTATATATATATATAATTATATATAATTATATATATATATATATATATTATTATATGTAATTTATTATTATATATAGTATAATTTTGTATAAATATAAACATTAATATAAGATCCTTTTTAATATAAATTTATATATTTATCACAATTATTTTTTTTTTCTTTTTTTTTTTTTTTATATTATTATATTTTATTGATATTTTTAGTATATATATATTATTTTTTCATAGTTATGTATTTTTTATATAGATTTATATTTTCATATCTATATTCATTATTATATAAATTTTCTAATATATTTTATTATTTTATATTATTATATATATTATATTATATTATATTTATATATATTAATATTATTATTGTTTTTCGATTGCTAATTATTATCTATAATAAGTATTGAATTCTCTATTTCATTTTTAATATTTTTTATATTATTTGTAATATTTTTATATAGTATTTTATTGTATTAGTATTTATTATATATGAGCTTATAGATAGTATTGTATTTAGTATATAACTGTAGTATATATATACTATTATTATAAATATATTTATATATAATATAGTATATGCTATTATATATCTAGGTAGAATTTGGTCTATGTCCTTTTGGCCCATGAAGGATATATATATATATATATATATATATTATATATATTACTATATATATATATAGTATATATATATATTTTATATTATATATATATTATATATATATATATATATATAATTATAATAATATATAGTGTATATAGATGCTACATGTATAGATCTCTGTCCTTCATTTAGAGGTTGCGTTTACAGTCTAAAAATTATCGATAATATCGATATTGATTATTTTAAAAAAAATATCATATCGCCTTCTTCGATATTATCGCCAGAAAAAATATTTGATATTCGATATATCGATATTTCGATATATTTTATATCCAAATATATATATAGTATAATATATATATAAATATATATTTATATATATTATTATATATATTTATATATATATATATTAGTATATATATTATTTGATATATATATATTATATTATTTATTATATATATTATTATTATATATATATATATATTTACAGACTGAAAAGCAATCACAGGTGCCTTTAGGACAACTCATGTGGAGAGATCTTTATTAACAAGAATAAACGACGTTTCGGAACTCGACTGATTCCATCATCAGGCTACAAATAATAAATAAAAATAGAACTAGTACAAATAAATGAAATAATCTTTCGCTTAAATCTTTAATCAAGAAGTTCATTTAAAAGTTTTATCTTATCACTAAATATTGTTTCGCTTTTTATGTTAACCACTTTAATATCATTCAACTTCATTAAATTATATTTAATCTTTTTATCTTTACGTAGTACACGACCATTCTTTCAATCATACAAATTTTTCCATACTAACCCAACAAATCATCAAACCAACTATAATTATTTTAGAATTTTACATATGCCGACATCAAACCCACCCTCAACAACGTAGTGGCCCGTTTTAAACCTACTTGCTCTTTAATCGCTCCCATGATGGATAAGTGCTGTCACGCTTCACTCTGTATTTTAACAAATGTTTTTCGAGTGTAATACATTTCATTGTGACTAAGTAAGTTTCCTCACGTGTTTGTTCTCTGTTTTTATAAAATAGCTGTTTAATTATAAGAAATTTTTGAAAAGTTACCCCTCATATAATTGTAAATACTCACTTATTATTTGATAATGATATTATATAATTTTAATTACTAGCCATGATTGTTTTTAAAGTTTTCTGAGATTCTGTTAATTTAACTTTTTGTTTGTAAGCTATTTTTGTGAGTTTAATTTAAAGCAAATGTACGCTTTTTTAAGATTTAATGCTTCAATGTTTTTTTAGTTTTTATAACGTAGATTACTATTTCATTTATAGTTCTATTTTTTTATTTGTTGCCTAATGATGGAATCAGTCGAGTTCCGAAACTGTTTTCTTTGTAATAAAGATGCTCTCCATGTTGTTGTCTAAAGCCCTGGTGTTGCTTTTCGTTGTTAAATTAAGATTCCCCACTATTCACAGGATAATATATATATTATATATATATATATATATATATATATATATATTATGTATATTATATATTTATAGTAATATATATATAGTTATATTATATATTATATATATATGTATATAGTGTATATATATATATATATATATAATATATATATTATAATAATATATATATATTTAATGATTATTGAGTCACAGAAGATTTTACTCTTCATTAGCGGGATTCGAACACTGGACCTCCGCGTTGCTGAGGTACAGTATACCGATGCTTACCAACTAGGCACTCCACGTCCCATAAAAGACGCTTAAGCGTAGTTTTTAAGCTACCGTTTCTCATCCGCGATAATGCTGTGAGTTAGTTCAAAGGAGGAAGTTAGGTTAAAATTAAGAGTGAGAAGTTAAGTGAGCAAGACAATAAGGATTAAGTATGTACGGAGCGCTCGCTTAGTAAAAACGGTTGATGTGAACAAGTTGGATACTGAATAATCTGGGGAAATAAGGAAGCAATTTGTTAGTAGTGCAAAGGAAGTATGTGGATGTGGCTAAAGTAGGAAGTAAGATGTTAATCAAGTGAATGGTGGATATTGAAGAGGGTGTATGAAGAGCGGTAAAGGTAAAAAAGAGCGTGGTTGAATGTACTTGAAAGCTAAATGTTATGAAGTCTCAAAAGATAGATGCTTGGAATTATATAAGGACGAAAAAAATGAAATTTATAAAAGGTGTATACGTAGGAGAAAACAAGAGGCAAATGAACAGTTTGGATAGGAGGAGATGGGGATTTTACAAGGGAATAGGAAGCTCTTCTGGAAGGTAAGCGCGAATGGTTAAGAATGAGTAATAAGGGGAAATCTTGCTTAGAATAATTGATAGGATTGGGTGCTTTGTAACTGTATGAAGTAGGTGTGTAGATGAGTGTGGAAAGAACACTTCCGAAAATTCTGCACAATTTATTAACAGTAATTGAAGAGTTGTGAAATGTGAATGTGTGTTGGGTTTTGATGATGGTGCATAGAAGGATATGGTATTTTGGGGAGAAGGTTTATTAGTAATTTGAGGAGGTACAATTAGGTAGACGTTGAAAAAGTTGAAGAATGGTAATATCTGCAGGTAATAGATGAAATTACTGGTGAAATGATCAGAACGGAGGCGAGATGGTGTTTGATTGGATTTGGGAAGTTGTGAAATAAAGCGTTTATAGAGGGTATAGTTCCAAGGGAATTGGAGAGAGCTGGTAATAAGTACCCCTATTATTATAGGGTAGGGAGAAAGGGGAACTGTAGAAATTATATGGGGAATAAGTTTAACTAGTGTTGTATGGGAAGGTATATGCTGGATTTGTCGAAGAGTGCGTCGAGTGACTGAAGGATGATTGGTGAAGAACAATGGTGCGTGTTATGGAGTGGTAGAGGATGTGTGGAGCAAATCTTTATCATTGGATACATAATGATTGAGAAAATGAAGGGGATGAGAAGAAATAAATTGTATTTAGGTTTTATGGATTTGCAACAGGAGTATGGATAAGAGTTAATTGGGAAGCTCTATGGCAGTTGTTAGTGATAATGGTGTTGGTGGTAGCTTCTGAATGGAATTCAAAAGTAATGTATGACGATAGTGAAGCGTGTGTAAGAATAAATTGGTGTCAATGGTGATTGGGTTAGGATTAATAGCGGAGTAAGAACAGGGTTGTGGTTATGTCTCCTTGGTTTATTCAACTTGTATTATGGATTGTGGGGTTATAAAGAATTCCGAAGGTGGGGATGGCAGGAAGATGGTGTTAGAATGGTGGAGAATGGAGATGAGTTTAGGGTAGTGTGCCCTACCTATTAATGCGGATGATTTGGTTCTGTGTGGCGAATCTGAAGAGAGTTTGAGAGGATTGGTAGAGAGATTTGGTCGGGTTGGTGTGTAAAAGGAGGGGTGTGAAAGTAAATGTAGGATCAGAGTAAGGTTATGGTTGTGAGTGAGTGACACTCTCAGTGTGGAAGTTATGTTAGTATGGGAGCAGTCTGGAATATAGTTATCTGTTAGTTTAATATATTTAGGGTATATGTTGGATGAGATATGGAACGTCTGACGATGCATGATGTGTAAGTAGGAAGCTTGTGAATGGCTAGGTGGTGGTGCAATTTAAAGTTCGTTGGTAATGTAAGGGACTGACTCTTTGTGTGCCAGGGTCTTACTATGAGTGGTAGTGTTTGTTACCTGTGTTATGTATTGGTTAAGTGGAGACTATGGTCTGGGAATTAGAAGTTATATGATCTAAATGTTCAAGTGTGTTTCTAGTAACGGTCAATCTTAGGGTGTGCTGATGTGTGTGAGAGAATTAATAAAGTGTTAGGATGAACTGTATTAGAAGTGGTGGGTGTGTTAAGAAAGGTATAATAGAGAATAATTGAAATGTTGTTGGTGGTTTGGTCATGTGATGGATGAAGATGTATAGTCGGTTGGTTTAAGCGGGATGTATAGTGGAGAGTGTGTTTGGGAACCGACCGGCCTGGGAGACGGAAGAGAAGAGTGATTGAAGTCGGTGAACGAATGTTCTGAAGATGAGAAATGTGAGTTGGAGGAGGCGAGAGTATTAGGGCGTCATGATAGGTAGAAGTGCGGGTTGTTGTATGGGGCATGTTGTGGCCCACCTGGGCCAGGTGGATGAACCCTACATTGAGATTTACCATAGTGAGGGTTCCGTCCGCAGTCCCATGAAGCTTCTAGGGTGGTATTTTTCTGTCTGTGTGACGAGTTCTGTCACTAAAATTGGTACAGAGGGGGCGGTAAGGAATGGCTTTCTTTCGACATTTGTCATATTCTCCTGAACTCTTTTCTTTTCCGGTGCTTGTAGCGCACCTTACACCCAGTCTTGGGAAAAAGAGGTAGCTAAGTAAAGGAAGAAGAGATATTATATATATAATATGATATATATATATATATATATATATTATATATATTATATATATTATATATATATTATATATATTATATATATATTATATATATATATATATATATATAATATAGTAGCTTCTGCAATTAGGCGATTCGTTAGCACGGGAAGTTAAAAAACTTACTATAGCACTAAAATTGAATATCATTTTGGAATCCAGGGGCAAATTTTCAGTTTATGAAAAGTATAAATTTAAATTAAATACTAACATAAAATTAAATTAATAAATAAGTTTTAGGATGTACGTGTTTTTATTTTATCAACGTCAGAATGATGTGTTGATACAGATTTATTGCATTCTTTCACTAATTGAGAGTGTTTAGGTATTTAGCGTATTACGGTTTTAATACTAACTTTAAACTATATATATATTTATAGTATTAATATATTATTATATAGTTATATATATGTATTTATATTATATAATTTATATATATTAGTTATTATATAGTATTATATATTATATATATTATATATATAAGTATATTTTATAGAATAAAGAAAAATTTTTATCCGGTCTTTCCGTTCCGTGTGGGCCGTTAAGGTAATTTGTCCATTATATATATATAATATAAATATATATATATATATATATTATATATTTTTTTATTATTAAAATATATATATATATATATTTATATTATTTATATTTATTATATATATTATAGTATATTATATATATATATATGTTATAGAGAGAGAGAGTGAAGAGGAGTAGAGAGAGAGAGAGATGAGAAGAGAGAGAGAGGAGAGAGAGAGGAGAGAGAGAGAGAGAGAGAGGAGAGAGAGTAGAGAGAGAGAGGAGAGAGAGAGAGATGATGATGGAGAGAGAGTAGAGAGAGAGAGAGAGTATGAGAGGAGAGTAGAGAAGAGAGACAGGGTTGAATTTATAATTGAACAGACGTATGTACATGAAGTGAAAAGTGGTAGAAATGAAAGGAATTCTTCACTCTTAGTCTCTTCAACTTTCAGTCCAAGTTTCGCAACTCTTCGATGTAGGTGAAGACTTGAAGTTGTGCTAGAAAGGTTGATGTTAGATCTGAGGAACTGGGGGTGTTTTTGGACTTTGTGGGTTGTGGACGAGTGAATAGATATTTAAATTATATGAAAATCTACGTTGTTCTCTAGATAAATAAACATATATCATAATAATATCATTTTTTTTCTCGTATTAATAAATATGAAATTATCTTATTAAGTATTAATGAGCTAGGATTCAAATGATCTTAATTAAGGTCATAATATATTAATATGATTTCTACAATGGTAATTTATTTTAATTTGGGATGGTAGACAATGAGTACTTGGACGATCTCTGGGAGTCTGAATCTTAAAAATTATATAATTTTAGTAATAAAATGAATAATATTTAAGAAGTTCGAACTGGATTGCCAGATCGACTTATTTCCTAAGAAACAGCTGTAGTGATGTACCCCCAAATGTTAACTTTTAGTAATAGCTATTAAAATCGCTAATTTAGTTAATACATATTTAAGCGAAACAATCGTAATCGCCAGTATGATGATTAGACTAGTCGGTATTCGGTATGTTAACTGTAAACACTATCAGGAAGTCTTGTTTCCGGTATTTAGATTTTGAATGATTAATCTTCGTTCCACACTGACAATGAAACACTTCCACAGAGCTTATACACGTAATAGGATTATCTTTTAGTAGTAGTATTATATAATCGCCTAATGTTAGTTTATATATCATATTTAAGCGAAACAATC
>JABUQX010009099.1:20000-27838 GCA_015478945.1 Trachelipus rathkii
TTACAATGTTTTAAGTGAGAAAAAGACGTATTAGAATAATTTAAAAATTATTTTTAAAATTAATTTGTAAATATATAAAATTCAAAGATTATATGATTTCAAAATTTTACTGGTTCATGTAGAACCTGCTATGGTTCAAGTTTGATGTGATGCTCGAAAAAGGAACAAACTAATAATGATCAAAGTAAGTAATCCTACAAGATTGAGTTGTACCAATATCCTTGCTGATATATATATATATATATATATATATATATATATAATATACTACTATAGTATATATATAATACTACTATATATAGTATATCAATTATATATACTATCAGTATAATATATATATATATATAGTATAGTATATATTAATATATATATATATACTATATATAATATATTATTTTATATATATAATAAACTATATAATAAAATTGGTTACCCGCCAGTAATATCTCGAAAACAAGATAGGTACAAGAAAACTGATAAACATATATGGAATCGCGTATGAAATTTGTATGAAAATGAAAAAAATTTACTTTTTTTTTTTTTTTTATTTTTTATCTCCAAAAACTACGATAGGTAGAAGAAAACATAACATATTATGGATTCAGCGTATAATTCTTAGGAGCGCCGACTCGAAGCCGGACAGGCTCCGGACAGAGGGGGAACGGTTTTCCATAACCTCAACTCTGTAGCTGGTAGGGGCGGAGGAACCCGCGACACCAAAATTACCCAAAGAGCGGACGGTATCCGGCAGACCTCCCGAATCGAGGGGGGAAAATAGTCCAACCCCGTCGCCCCCCAGGAGGCCGAGAGAGACCCCGACTCTTTGCATCGTTGCGGTTTATGCCCTGGGGTATTCTTTTAGTTTGTAAAAAAAAAAATCTTTTTTTTCATACAAATTTCATTACGCTGATTCTAAATATGCTATTAGTTTTCTTGTACCTAATTTCTTTGGAGCATATAAAAAAAAAAAAAAAAAAAAAAAAAATTTTTTTCTTGCATTTTCCATACAAAATTTCATACGCTGATCCACATATGTTATCAGTCCTTCTGTACCCTTATCTAAGTTTTCGAAGATATTCATGCTGGTTAACTTCTTTAGAATTTCACCTTAGTCATATATATATAATATTATATATATATATATATATATATCAATTATATAATAATTAATATATATTATATGAAATTATATATATATATTATATACTTATAATAATAATATATAATATAATATATATAATATACTATATATATTATACTATATATATATCAGTATATATAGGCCCTGTTTATGTTTTACGACTCCGTGAGTTTTGATATTTTTTTTTTTTTTTTTTTTAACATATTTCTAGTATATGATACTTACAATGAATTTAAGAGTGGTGCTCGGATCATGATTCAAAAGTTTCAAATAATATTTTAAATAACTTTTTTTAAAAATCCACACTGTATAAAAAAAATTTTTTTTCAAAAATGAAATATCTCGAAAAATACGATACTTACAAAAACAAAAACGATTAGCAGTATTTGGAATCAAGCCATTATTAAAGGTTATTACAAAAAAAAAAATTCAAATATGAAATATCTCGAAAAAGTACGACACTTACAGAAAAGCCAATTGCATAAATGGAATAAGAATATTATAGCTTATTACAAAAATGGTAAAACAAAAAAATAAAAAAATATTAGGGGGCTCGAGCCGACGGGGGACAGAGGGGGGACGTTTTTCCTACCCCGTAGGGGACGCTGCGGAGGAACTCCCGCCGACACCCAAATACCAAAGAGCGGGGGTCGGAGACCCTCCCCGGAGAGGGCGGAAATAGTCCTACCCCGTCGTTCCCGGAAGGCGAGAGAACCCCGACTCCTGCCATCTTTGTGGCTTTATACCCCTTGGGTATTCTGGGGTTAAAATAACAGAAGATTAAAAATGTCTTGGTCGTAAAACGGTAACAGGTCCTATATATTTTTTGAATCATGTCCATTACCGTCGCCACTTAAATTGATTGTTAGGATCATATACTCGAAATATATTGAAAAAAAAAACAAAAATATATATATATATATATCTAATATTATATATATATATATATATATAGTATATATAATATCTATATATCATATATACTATTATATACTATTATAATATATATATATATATATATATATTATTATACTATATATATATAATATAATATACTATATAGTATATATATACTATATTATATATATATATATAATATATATACTTATATATATATAATATAGCATATATATATATAATATATATATATATATATATACAATATATATTATACATATATATATATAACTATATATAATAGTGATATATATATACTATCAATCTATATATATATATATATAATACTAATATATTAGTATCATATATATATAGTATATCATATAATATTATATATAGTATATATCACTATATATATATGATATATATATATACTACGTATACTATATATAATATCATATATATATAATATATGTATATATATTAGTACCCTATATATATATATATATATATATATATATATATATTATATATATATATACATAAATATATATTATATAGTATATTATATATATATAATTATATATATATATATATATATTGATATACACACCGAATCACAACTCACATCAGACCCTCTAGCCACGACCATGATCGTGTGCCCATGGAAAAAGTCAATTATATATCATACTATATATCATATACTGAATTAGTATAAAAATTAGTAACAATAGGTACACATATGTATAACTATAAATCATATCCCCTAGGTATATTATTACTGTATATATATATATATATATATAATAATATATATTATATAATATATATATATATATCAGTATAATAATATAATATATATATATATATATATATATATATACTATTATATTATATTACTATATATATACTATATATATATGATAGGTATATATTGTAATTTTAATAATATATATATAGCAATATATATATATATACTATATATATACTACTATATAATTATATATATATATATACTACTATATTATAATAATATATATATATATATATAGTTACTATATACTATCGCAAACTTATCATACTATAGTAGTATAACTATATATATTATATATATATATTATACTATATATGATTATATATAATATATATATATATATATATATATTATATATATATATATATTATTTATATATATATATTATATATATATATATTATTTACAATATACTATAATATTATACTATAGTATATATATATATCATATATATATAATATATATACATATATATATATATTACTATATTATATATATACTATATATACCTATACTACTCATATATATATACTACAACCTCTACATATATATATACGGTATATACTATATATATATATACTATATATATATATTATATATAATATATTATATATACATATTATACTAATAATAATATATATATACTATATATATACTTATAGTATAGTATATTATAATATATAGTATAAGTATATATTATATATTATATATATTATATATATATATTATATATACTATATATATATAATATCATATATATATTATATATGGTGGGCAGAAATCCGTTATTCGTTACTTCCGTTACTAACGGAACTAGATTTTTGAGTAACGGAGTAACGGACTCGATACTTTTTCTTTCATGTAACGCACCGAATTAACATTCCGTATTTTTTTCCTCCCGTTACTTTTTAGTCCGTTACATTTCGTTCGACTTTCTTTGAATGTTGATAGCAACTTTACTCACCCATCGGTTAAAAGCTTAAAAAATCTTTTTATATTATATAATATATCACACACTAGTATATATATATATATATATATATATATATATTCGATATATATATATATATATATCATTATAATTTATATATAGTATATATATATATATATATATATATATATTATATTATATCATATATATATATACTATATATAAATATATACAAGGTGGGACACCGTTAATGAGCAAGTTAACGTCGTTAATTTAATCGTTAACTCAAAAAAAAATTAACGGCGTTAATCATGAAAGCGTTTATCGGTAAAGAACGTAGCGGAAGTTAACTTTAATTTTATTTTTAACCCTTCAAAAAAATTTTTTTTTTTTTTCGGATCAACTTCCACTCAAATTTTAGACTCCCTATTCAAGGAGGGTATGTTGCACTCCAAAAATTTCAACCGCTAGCGCAAATTACGCAGATATGCGAACATAGACGCAGGCTTTAAACTTTACAAGTGAGGGAGATTAAATTCAGCAGGAAAAACAGAGATGGAAGAGAGTTCCACCGAGAACAGTGGTGCGAAGCGACAAAAAGGAGAACACCGCCAACAAAACCTAGGCCTGGAAAGTTACCAATATCTACACCAAACTCGTGCACAGCGCAGATATTACAGCACCCCTTGTGCTACATAGGCGTCTGTAAAGGTGGTGGTAACGCGGAAGTGGGTAAGTTCCGTCAGGAGTACACCGACAGCTGCCGATACCTATAGAAGAAGAGATAAAAAGCACCAACATCGCGCCGCAAAGATAGAGGTTTAAGTGAACTTGGAAAGTACATAACAGTTTATAAGCCGTTGGCTTTTGACTCGATCCTGTCAAAAAAGCCGGGTTAAACCAGAGCCCCCAGATATGAGAAACAGTACTCCATAAAGCCGATGAGACCCTTGTTATCAGCCTGGTGAGTAGACTTGAGAAGAGGAAAAAAAGTCTCGCCATTCTAAAACAGAACTCCCAGTTTCTTTTGAGGCCGCCCTAAACAAAACCGTTGTGATGTGAGGTTTCCAATGACATTTTTTTTATGTTAAGGCAAGGGATGTTTATATTGTCAACAGGAGAGACGAAAGACCGTCAAAAGAGATAGGAAAGTTAGAAGGTAATTTAGAGAGGGAGATTTGTCTCTGGGTTTAAAGAATTGAATTCACAGATTTCACAAAGTTATTTATATCCCTCAGCACGGCGCAGTAATAGCATAACGATAAATATGGTAAAGACGATAGGCAATTCTAAAAGTAAAAAGGGGAGGAGAGGAATTGAAATGAGTTGAAGAATGAATGTGCTGGAGTCTTCGGCATGTGAGTGGATAGAGTTAGATTGTGCAGGTGAGAGAAGATCACTAAAGAAAAGTAGGAATAAATAGGAAATGAGACGAAACCCTGAGGAACTCCACTTTGACAGGAAAAGAAGAAGTCGGCTCCAGTCAACCCACAGCCGATATTGAGCGACTTGAAGAAAGCTAGATATAAGTAAGCCCAAAGAGAAGGAGGAAAGGAGGGTGAGCTTGGAGAGCCACATGTGATTGCGTGCCATTACCCGGTTCAAATGCTTTGGGATATGTCAAGCGCCCACTTACGCAAAGTCTGCCAGTAGTTCCTAATAGCGGAAAAACATAAATCGGTTTAATAGGAAAGTATATCGGCAGTAGACTTTGAACACCGAAAGCCGTACTGGCATTCGGAAAGAAGAGAATGAGATTCCAGATGGTATAAGAAGAAGTGAGAGTTTGAGAAGGGTTTCAAAGATCTTAGACAGCATACAAGTGAGAGCTATAGGCAGATGGTTAGAAGGATCAGAGCGGCCTTCTTTTTTTTCGGAATAGGTGGACATGTGCGTGCTTTCCAAACACTGAGGGAAAGTGCTAAGTCTTAAGACATAGAGAATATAAGTTGAACGAGGGTGGTGTCAGCACGTAAGCACATTCCCTCAAAATTCGGGCTTTTTCCAACCCTGTGTAAACATTACTAAACTGGATGAGAGTGAAGCCGAGTAAATATAAAAAACACATTTTGAGCCATTGAGAGGAGGCGGTTAGGAAATTTTGAAAAAAAAAGTTTATTCTCTTTTAAAACTCGAATCTAATACAATTTAAATCTGATAAGAAAATATTTTATAAACTCGTTAATTAAGTTAACGGTTAACGGATGTAGGGTAAAATTTTAACTCGTTAATAGTCCGTTACTTTTTTTCGAAATTAACGAAAGCGTTAAAAGTTAACGAAACAATTAACGAGTTAATTAACGGATTAACGCTTTACGCGTTAATGCCCACTTTGTATATATATATATATATATATATATATTATTCATAATATATATATATATATATAATATATAATTTTTAAAATAATATATATATATATAGTAGTATATATATATAGTATAATATATATAATATATATATTATATATATATATATATATATATATACTATATATATATATATAATAATAAGTATAATAATTAATAATAATAATATAATAAGGGCATTCTGTCATAGAAATAATGAATAGATATTGGCTTTCGTAACTGCTTGGAATGAATTGTGACTTAGCAGTGTGGTAGGTAACAACTTCGAAAATCTGCATAAACATTGGCAGTATATATATATATAGTATTTATATTATATATATATATAATATTTATATATATATATATATATGATATATATACTCTATTATATACTTATATTATATATATTATATTATATACTATATATATATATATATATATATATATTAATATAGTGAGTTATATTATATAATATATATATATATATAGATATATATATATACCTATAATATATATATATATATATAATATAAAAATATAATTTTATATAATATTACTATTATATATATATATATATATATATATTATAGTATAGGTATAATATAACTTATATTATTATATATATATTACAAATATATATATTTATATATAATTAATTTTTATTAAATAAAAACTCTCTCTCTCTATAACTTATATCCCTATATATAAATAATATAATACCCGTCTGTTATATATAAATCTATATACCTATACTACCTAATCATATATCGGCGACTTTATATAACTCCATATATATAACGCTATATATACGAGCATATAACCTATATACACACTTAATATATCTTCCTATTATACTATATATACGTATATATATATACTTAATACAATTATATATACATATACTGATTAGTACGTATATAACTCTCACTCCTACATAATACCTAACTGAATAGTAAGGAAAACACATATTTCTCTATATGAAGGTGACAAATAGGGTAATACTAATATGATATATAATTCATATATATAATAAGTATACTATATATATCCCATGTGCAGGTCTATAAAAACGGATTAGTACTAACATATCTATAATAATATATATATATATATATATATATTATATATATATATATACTCACTCCTCTATATATATACATATATTACTACTATACATATATAATATTTATATATATATATATATTATATACTATATAATACTAGGTTGGGCAATGACTTTAGATTGGAAGTATTATTGATAAAAAATCGATTTCAAATTAATGCACAAACCCATTCATGAGGCTGTAAAGCAAAATATAAATACGTTCCACTGGAAAATACTTTTACAACATAGCTTTAACGTCTACCAAATACTCCTTTACATTTATAATAGAATAAAACTAATTAGGGTAAAAATATTAGTATATATATATATAATGATTTATTTATATAATATATATACTCTTTCATGTCAATAGTTTATTATAGTTGTGTATATACGTCAATAATTTACAACTAAATTCTGCAAAATAATTGAAAAATAATTTTAACCCTAGATAAAAATAAAAACCGTACTCAACAACCTTATTAACCACTACAGCGATACATTATACTGATATATTGAAGGATACGAATATCTCTTGAAGGTTCATTTTATTTCACTCTTTACAGGTTTTGAGTGAGTAGTTATATAAATCATCTGAC
>JABUQX010009100.1:0-12500 GCA_015478945.1 Trachelipus rathkii
CGTTATTTTGAATCTAATTAAAATGATGGGATACGTTTTTGAATTAAAAGGTACTGTAACGTACCACAAAGGTCCCCTCCCTGGGAGAATCTTTACTTAAAGATTGATTAATCAATTAGAATAAGTCGCTTGATTTTCAGAGGAAGTAATAGCTCGAGTGTTAGGAAGAGGCATAGGAGGTCTTGGAAGTAGAGACAATCGTTGGACAGGAGTTGGGGAGCTGGGTCGAGATCTTATCTGAACCAGGTTATTTAAAGGAGCATCTTCAGGTGCCAGTTGGATTCGTACATTAGATGTTGGAATGGCCTGAAGTGGGATGCTTTCAGTTGGTGTGGGTACCTTTGGCATGCACATATTGCAAAGGAATACTCTTTTGGTCCAAACGAAATACGCAATGACAAGAACTATGAGGAAAAAGATCGTGCCAGAAGTTCCTCCTCCAATATATGGAATGAATTTTATTTGGGGAAAATACGGTGTAAAAGGGTGCATTGTTTGGTTTAATTGATCCAGTCTTTGATTCCAATGAATTTCTTTTAAGGTTTGAAACTTAGGGAACAAAACAGAAGAAATGTTAGGTAAAGCAACGTGAGATAAGAAGTTGAATAAAACGTGATCAGAATAAGAAATTAAGGAAGAAAGGGTAATATTCTTTTCTAGGTGGATAGGATTCTTAAACTGAAACTTAGAAGAGATGAAAGCACATCCGTGAGGAATAGTAAAGACATAGTCATAGACATGCTGGATAGAATTGGGTTTCTCACATGCAATCGAAGCCCTAGTTTTTTCTGAAAAAGAAATAAGGGTGAAGTGTCCTAAAGCGACAGTATAAGGTTCTATAGACTTATATTCTGCAATAGGGCAGTGCGAAAAATCATTAGTGAAATTCAAGATTAAAGATAGTAAACAAGACTGATCATCAATGGAAGCAAACACTTGGGACTGGGGGCAAACTGCTAGTTGGCCTAAATGTCTACAAAGATCGTGTGCTGATTCTTTGAGATAAGTGTATTTCCGATTACCGTAATTTACAAAGAAGTAATTATTTGGGTCGTTGTACATGACTCGAACTAGTGATTTATTTAAAGGAAGGTGGGTAGGAAAAGGTATTAGTTTATATGAAACAAATTTCTCTATTGATAAAAGGAATTAAAGTGATTAGTTCATAGGGGCTAGCTGCAGATTGGATAGTCCAAGAGTAGGTTAAAAAAGTTTGATATGTTTTTGTTTCTAGAGGAATGACTGTGTGAAGTTTAGTCTCTTTGTTCATTTCTAGTACAAAAGGCAATAGGAAGATGGGGGAGAAGAGTTGCGAGTTAGTGATTTTATTTTTGGCTAATTGAAGCGAGTTTATCACCAACTGGTGGATTTGATGTATGTTAGTTACAGTTTGTTCAATTAAATTTATCAACGCCCTGATGCTTCCCATTTGGTTTATTATATTGTGCGTAGCACTTAGACTATTTTGAAATTCTATTAATTTTTGTAAGCTATCCCTAAAGTTTATTAAAGTACGAGTATTCGCTTTCAACTGTTCCTTTAGTTCAGTAATCAATAAGTTGGAAGTAGAGGCATAATTACCTAAGATGTTGATCTTCTTTCGAAGTAGTTTCACCTGTTTGTCTGTAGCCGTACCAAAAAGAATGTTGAGGACGTCTCCTCCGAACTCGAAAGCGGCTCGTTTCTTTTTAGATCGTGCTGAGATCCAAGGCAGTTCACTTACTTCGTTCAGTTTCTGGGCTAACACTTTTACTCGAATGGTCATAAGCTTGAATTCCCATTGGTGAGCCCTTTGATGTGTTGAAACATTTAGAAACGTGGTTTCGAACGATGGTAAAAATGATTCTTTAACGTTGTTTACTAGTTTAGTCGTCTTGATGATTGTTTCTTTAATGTCTGGGGGACATTCTAAGGAGATAACTAGATCGAGGTATCCTTCTATGAAGTTAACTTCTCCCGTACGATACAGAACTAAACCAGGTAGAATCTTTGTTTCTTCTTTTTCATTTATGAGATTGCTTTGGCATGTTGATACGATGATGAGTAGCAACAAAACTGGTATTCCGAAATTCATTTCTGAAATATTTATACTTTATACTTTTCTTGTTGTGATGAAATTATAAGGTCGCCTAATTATGTTTAATAATAGTTTTAAAATTAATTGGTTAGTTAAAGCGTTCGCGTTTTATTAACTAAACTAAATGGTTTCTTAACTATAATCGAGTTAGTAGAATTAAAATCTAAATGTAAGAGTTTTTAAACTCAACGTTGTATAATTATACCTAATTTTAAAGTTTATTTTGTTTTTCTTAATTTACTTATTTGTTTTTTATTTTTTTTTTTTTTTTTTTTTTTTGTTTTCTTAATAGAAAAGTTTTTTGGGTTTTCTATTTTGTATTTTATTTTTTGTATTAAAAATTGCTGTCCCCCCCCTTATTCTGAGAGTGAAACATATTTTTAAAAGGTTTCTTTATATAAAAAAAATGAGTAAATTAGTTTTCCTTTCAAATTTATACAACAGCTAAATTCTAAATTAGAGGTTCTTATGAATATATTCTAAATCTAACTAATTCTCTTAAAATATACTAATCCAGGCTAGTTTTCTTAAATTTATGACGATCGTCAACTAATCCAGTCTAATGGTTTTCCTAATCCACTAAGTATTTCTTAACTAAAAAAATTTTTTTTTAGTGTACAGACGCAGCGAAATGTACTTTCATCATATTCTTAAAATTAAAGTATCCTTCTTAGACTAACAGAATAAGAAGAATTCATTCTACAAACTAAAAGAATTTTCTCTTAAATCTAGGAATATACAAAGTATATACAAAATTGGGATGAACTAGTAACCAGGAGGCAAATACCAAGTTTTCCCTCCACGGACTGTGGTGTTCAAATCCAATTCGACAGGTGGAGGCTGGACAGGAGTCTTCGCTGTAGTCTCCGTGTTGTCACTTGCCTCGGGCTGTTGCTGTAAAGCTTGTTCCTTCATCCTTGTTTGACTTCGGGTAACTCGGGGTGTAGAATCTCTAGGACCAGTGAACAGATTATGGGGCCGGTAAGAGGGGTCCTGTTTTCTGTTATCTGGGATGAATACCTTAGGAGATGAATCTACGACCGGGGGAATGGGGTAGTGGCCATCTTTTACTGGGGAAGTTGGAGATTTCACAGGGGAATTTGTTCTTGGAGGGGCTCCACCATAGGCTCCATACACCTCACCTTCGTGTGCTGGTGGCTCCTGAGAAATTTCTTGAACAGGGTTTTCTAGGGAAATCTCTTGTTGAATAGGGGATAAAGATGGTCTAAACTCTTTTCTCCGAACCGCAGGGTTGGAGGGAGTTTTCGGGAAGTCAGTTTTAGGAGTGGAACACTTAAATTCACTGTCTGGACGCGCTCTTCCGACGACTACATCGCTGTATCTTCTTCTTTCTACAATCTCATCGCTAAATCTTCTTTCTTCCACGGGTTTACTTTCTCTTACGGGTTCCACCGGGGTCGGTTGTTGCACTGGAGTCGGAGGGCTCCAATAATTTGAACTACTCGGTACCTGCTGAGGTGGGGGGATAGAGTAAGAGTTGTAGTATTCTTGCTGAGATTGTGGGGGATGGGGAGTTGGAAAGTAGCTGTGTCCGGACTGAATTTGTGGCGTTATGGGAATTTGTGGCGTTATGGGAATTTGGAAAGAATATTGGGAAGACATTTGATTTGTGGGAGGAGAAAGTTCTTCCACTTCATCTACTTCTTCTATTTCTTCGTCTTCTTCTACTTCTTCGTCTTCTTCTGCTTCTTCGTCTTCTTCCTCCTCTTCTCCTCTTTCTTCTTCTCTCTCAGAAGGGACTCCTGGGTCGCTTCTCTGTTGTCTTTCCTCAATTCTTTCCCTTTTTTGTTCTTTGGAGCTTAACATTTCTTCCACTGCGTGGGGATTCCAAACTTCATCATTCATAAAGTCAAAATGTGACTCGGTGAACTTTTCTGCCGGGATCACCTTGGCGTTGTCCACATGGACAGGGAAGGTTCGGCCTGATTCTAAACAATACACCATCAGTTTGTTAGGTCCTCTTAAACATTGGACAATATATGGCCCTTCAAACTTGGCACATAACTTCGAACTTTGATGGGGCTTTTTAACTGCTCTAACGAAAACATAATCTCCTATTTTGAACTCTCTTTGCTTGGCCCTTTTATGCTGTTGCTCCAAAGTTTTTGTGGTTTCCGCTTCTAACTTCTCTCTAGCCAAATCTCTTATATAATCGATCCTCTCTACTATCGTATCTACTTCATCTGAAATGAATCTCATTTTCTCTGTCTTATTCACAAATGGTGATACATAATCAGGCATCTCGTAAGGGAGCCTCTTTATGTAACCATGCAACAGGAAGTGGGGTGAAGACCCTATAGATCGATTATACGCGGAATTGATAGCGATTTGGGCAAAGCTCAGGTATTTATCCCAGTCTCTGTGATTTGCATTCACATAATGCCGGAAAGATTCAATGTCGGCATTTATTCTTTCTACAACACCATTTTGGGAGGCTTTGTAAGGCAAAATCTCTACCTTCTTTATCCTCCACGCCTTACATAAGTCCTTAAACACCTGGCTCGTAAATTCCAAGGCATTGTCAGAGACAAGCAGTTGAGGAGCACTATGTCTACATATGACCCTCTCTTGCAATGCTCTGGCACATTCCTCGCTCGTTCTAGTCTTGCAAGGCACTAATTCAACATACCGTGTCTTAAAACGTCGCGAAATACTAAGATGTATTTGGCTCCTGATCCTGTACAAGAAGGCAATTTCCCAATACTGTCAACATGAACGCGCGAGAAGGGTGTGTACGGCAATGGCCATCGATTGATCTCTGCTGTAGGGGCTAGGACCCTTAGTTCTAGCGCATGACACACATTGACTACAGTATTCCTTAACTAACTTTTGAATACCAGGAAAATAGTATTTTTCCTCTACTCTCTTTTCAGTTCTTTGCTGACCTCCGTGTCCGCTAGCTAATGAAGCGTGGCACTGGTCTATCACACTGTAAATCATACTATCCGGAACATGTACAAGATAAGGTTTTGCTTCCACAGCGTAATGTAAGATGCCTTTTATTAAGATGTGTGGGTGTGTTCTGGGATTCTCCTTGGCCCATTTTACCAATTTTCCTACTCGGGGACATTTCTCTTGTTCTTTGATGAAATTTTCCCGACTCAAAGCGAAATCTATTCGAGGGAACTTTTCTGTTCTTTCTACTTCCTTAACCAGGAACACATTAGATGCCGGATGCCTACTCAGATAGTCTGGGGCAACGTTATTCTTTCCTCTTTTATACACTATGGTGGGTGAGAAACTGTTTACTAAGAGATTCCATCGAGCTAAACGGCCGGTCTGCTGTTTATTTCGGAAAATAAAGCAGAGAGGTTGGTTGTCGGTGATGATAGTGACTTTGTAGCCGAAGATGGTGTTCTTAAACTTTTGCAAGCAGAACACCACGGCTAAACATTCCTTTTCGATCGTATCATAGTTTAACTCACTCCCTCTGAGTGTACGGGACACGAAAGAGAGTGGTTTCTCTTTTCCCTCATCTGTCAGTTGGTACAACACTCCTCCGATTCCGTAATTACTGGCGTCTGTGTTCACGAAGAATTCCTTGCTGTAATCAGGGAAAGTTAGTTGTGGCTGCACCACTAATTTCTCTTTCAAAGTGTCGAAAGCTTGTTGTTGTCTTTTCGTCCAGAGGAAAGGGACATCTTTCTTTATCAGATCGTACAAGGGTTGTGCTACCGCGGCGAAGTCCTTTATGAGGAAGCGAAAATAGGAGAAGAAACCAAGTAAACTCTGTAGACTCTGTGTCTCCTTCACATTCGTAGGAGGGACGAAACTCTTCATTGTTTCTACCTTGGCCGGATCCGGGCTAATTCCATGTCTTCCTATCTTGAATCCTAAGTACAAAACGGCTGATTGTAGGAAGCTACACTTGGATAATTTTATTCTCAGCTTATTTTCTCTGAAAGCAGTGAGCACTTTCTTCAAATTTTCAAAGTGTTCTGGCACGTTCCTTCCCAACACCAAAACGTCGTCTAGGTAGACTTGTGCTACAGGCCCTAGCAGATGGTTTAAGGCCATAGTCATTGTACGAGCATAGACACTTGGGGCGTTCTTGTGGCCGAACATCAAGCGGACACCAAAGGCCCTTCCTGGTCCTAAACGCCATCAGCTTTTGTGTCTCCTCTTCTATCTCTAAGGCGTTGTATGCATCCAATAAATCTACGGAGGTAAATACCGTATTACCCCCTAGGGATGTAAAAATCTCGTCGATTGAAGGCAGAGGAAACACGTCCTGAATGCTATGGGAGTTGAGGTACCTGTAATCCAAACACACTCTTGGTTTTGTGCTGTTCTTTTTAGCCACCACCAGTAACGGGGACGAGTGGGGGCGGCTGTAACCTGCTTTGATGTACCCCTTTTTCAGCGCGGAATCGGTGAAATCATCGATGTCCTGCAAATACCTGTGCGGTAATCGGTACTGTTTACGAAAGATGACCTTAGGGGCATCAGGTAACAGCTCAATCTTAAATTTCTGAAGCGGACAGACTGGGACAGCATCATCATCTAGTGCCAATACGTCATGGTAGTCCATGAGGAGCTCTAACAATTCCTCCAGATACTCTGGCTTTTCGAGAAGACAGTTCTCCGCATCTTCTTTTGACATCTTCTCTTCGATGATTTCTTTGTACACTCGCCTTAACTCTGTCTTCGTAAGACCTTTTGAGCAGGTAGCTACATTGGCAGAAACTGTTCTCTGGTGTCCTCTTCCGTCTGTGCCTCTCTTGATTGGTTCGCTAATAATCGGATACCCTTCTCCTAGATTCACACCTTTATTCAGATAAAAGGATTTGTCACTCAAATTTATATAACTGAGGATAACTGTGTTATCCCTCACCGGACTAATTGTGTTCGCGACGTACAGCGGTCCTTTGGTAAACGCTGGGGTCATTATGCACTTTCGCTCTTCGAAATCATCTTGAGTTTCCGGTCGGAGTTTTAGATATCCGCATGATTGACTAGGCAAAACAATCTTCTCAATTACCTTTAATTTTATCTTAATTTCTTCATCCATCATCAAATGGCCATCTTCTTCATGGTCATCGCTCTCCAAAACTTCCAAATCTTCGGATTGGCCCAAATTTTCTTCCAAATCTGAGGGAGTGTGCTTGAGTTTGGATCTGGCCCCTCTGGGATCAGCGCTGTGACGAGTTGAGGGGGGAGTAGCTAATTCCCACCCTGTCCTTCTCTTCACCTTGTCTGTCTCAATATGAGCTTTTCCGTTCAAGGCAATTTCCCTATCTCTTTTTCCATGTCTAGGCACTTGCTGCCTATGCGAATTTCGAACTGAAGAGGCTGTCTTTCCCCCCTGGGATACAGACAGATCGACCTTCCGATAGGAACGAGGTTCAACCGCGGCGTGTACGTTATTAACTGACCAGGCGGCCTCCCTATGTGAAAGATACTTATCCGCGTTGCGTACGTTTTTAACTGGCATGGCGGCCTCCCTACGAAAAAGATGCTTATCCGCGTTGCGTACGTTGTTAACTGGCAAGGCGGCCTTCCTAGGAAAAAGATGCTTATCCGCAGCACGTGCGGGTGGTTTGGCGAAAATTTGGTTCGAATCCTTAGTTCTCCCCCCTCTAGGCCCTCGGGGCAACTGCTCCTCCTTTTTCTTGATGTCTCTTACTCGTTTAAGATTCCCATCAGAAAATTCTCTAACCAAATAAATACCTTGTGGAGCGGCAAAGATCGGAATGTCTATCTCTCTATCTTCCTTGATAGACATTTTTGCAGAAAAGAAGTTTAAAGTTATGGGAATGTTAGACAAAACGTTGCTACCTAAAAGAATATCCCAACTATTCTCTCCATCGATATCACTCACTTGGAATGTAGTGAGGTAATGTCTTTCATGCAGGCGAAGATATAACTGTATTTCTCCCTTTAATACCGTTGGCTTATTGTTCACCCCCTGTACTACTAAATCGGTCTTACGGAGGGGTACTTTAAAGTTTCCCTCTTTTCCAATTGTTTGAGCCGCCGGGCTGTGACAATACTAACACTAGATCCGGTGTCAACCAAAACTTTGGTCTTCGCCTCCCTACTACTCATAGATGGAGCAAGGTAAACATTCGTGTAAAAGTGTCGTCCCAGCCTAAAAGATTGCTGCACGACTTCTTTTCTTTTCTCCTTCTCCTTAGCTTCCCATTTCTTCGCTCTATCTTTAAACTTTCTTCTCACACGTCTCCTCTCTTTGCCCGATTCTAAAAATTTTCTTTCTCTATCCTATCCTGAGGATGAGAAAGTTCTCCTTCATACATCTCATCACCATACTCCACTTCTTCATTCACCTCAAAATCTCTCGGCTGGCTCTCAGCCATATATACTCTCGCGTTAGTCTTTACTTTCCCATCTGGAGGCTTGTACCCTTCCCTTTTCTTGGAAAAGGTCCTGGGCCCTCGCTTGTCTGGGTTGTAAGACTCTGGCTTTCTCGCTCTTACCCCTTTTTCCATATCGATCTTGCTATTGTATGGAGTGAACATCAGCGGGGTTTCTGGGGTAGGTCTCCAGGGCGGTGCTCCTCTACACTTAGGTTGCGACCCCCTTCGATGGTATGCCATGCATTCTCGGCAGTAGGGCCATTCCCAGCGGCATGCTTGGGACGAGTGACCCACTGATTCACAAAAGAAGCACACAGAGTGTTCTTTTAACTCCTGGGCGGACATCTTCTTTAAGGTGCCCTTATATTTCGGTGTACCATACCCCGTCTTCACTTCTTCTCTTTTCTTTTGAAAAGTATTACTCGATTTTACCTCATCTCTCCTCCTTTGAGGAGTGTAGCTGGGTCTCACCTCCTCCCTTCCCTTCTCCTCATACCTGGGCTTATGAAATGGTTCCCTGTTGTCCCTGTATGAATTATTAACTCCAACCCTCTGTCTCCCTCCCGATTCCTCTTTGGCCAGGAACACCCTAGTGGTGCGGACCTCATTTGGCCTTCTATTCTCATCTTTTAATAAAGCTCCATTTGAAATTTGAGATAACTTTTCGATCAATTCATTTAAGCTCATCTCTGTATCAAATACCCTAAGGATCTTTTCTCGTAATCTTTCTCCATCTCTTCTTTCATTTACGTTTTGAATGATCTTCCCTGTAACCAATAGGTTTATCTGCCTTGAGTTGAATATTGCTTTATCATCCAGATCATGAAGGCGGCTCTGATACTTCGTTAGCCGATCTTTTAGTTCTAACACGAAGTCAGTAAAAATTGAATCTCTCTCCCTTCTATATTCTAAAAAGTCCAACATTAAGTCGAAAACGGTTTTCTTATCTTCCGGTTGTAGAAAAATCTTTAACTGGGCGAGAAAGTCTTCTAATCGGGTGAATTTTGAGAAGCTATTATCTCGGAGCACATATTTTCTGGCCTCGCTGTTTTGATCGGATGATATTGCCGACTTTGCAAAAGTGATCTTTTGACTTTCAGTTAATGGGCCTAAAGCATCTAGCTTTTCATTCAAAGAAGTGATGAAGTCTGGATATAAGATTCCTTTCCATGTTCTTGTTTTAAGATGTTTTCGTTGGCAAAGCAGTGTTAAACAGATTAGTTGGGTAATAGGGGGCTCCAATTGGTTGTGGAGGCATATAGGGGTAACCTTGCCACACTCCAGGGTAAGGCTGTGGTTGGTTAGGCATGGTGTAATTGCCTGGTGGCACGCCTGTATAATAGAGAGGTTGGGGCATCGTCCCCGTTGGTAAGAACCCGTAATTTGAAGTGTTCTGTCCTGCTGGAGCACCTTCGTTGGTGTTTCCTCCCATAACTCCTCCTGTGAGGACGCTTGTTTGTTGTTGAGCGGCGTTAGGCCCAGCAGGGGTTTGGACCGATCCTATGGCTTGGTTCTGGATCGTTGGGGAGCCGTCGGGTCCCCATGGGGAGGTGTTCGGTATTTCTGCACCTTCCCACTTGCTTTCATTGAGGTTATGAGTTTCGAATCCACCCCAATTTCTACGAATTTTCTTTTTAACAGTAGTGTCAACAGTAGCAGGCTTTAGCTGTAGATTCAATGTGTTGTCCAACGCAACCGTTTTTTGCATATATGGTGGAGTTTCGACCCGTGGGGGAGGGGCTCCCTCCCTTACTACCTGGGATGTCTGGCTAAGAAGAGTGATGTAGGGGTTCTGACTGGCCCTTGGGTCCAAAGGAGTTAGGATAGGGTATCCCAGGGGAGTTTGCCTCCCTTCTTGGGTTATGGGCGTTTCATCTCCGCCCCCCCTCCGTTTGCCTGATCTGGATTATGACCTTCGTCATTACTACCCTCATTCACTTCAAGATTCTCATTATCTCTCTCTTCGTCAGCAGCACCCTTATCTCCTATCTCTGAAATCGGTTTCTCCGCCATTTTGTTTTTTCGTAATCACAAAATAATGCACAATATGTCGGTACAACGCTTAACTATCTCTACTGTATGCGTTCAAACAGCAATGTCAACTAGTGTTGGAATTTAAATGTTGGCTTGCGGGCCTTCGCTACTACTATATACCTCTAGTATATATATATATATATATATATATATATATATATATATATATATATATATATATATATATATATATATATATATATATATATATATATATATATATTATATATATATATATATATATATATATATATATATATATATATATATATATATATATATATATATATATATATATATATATATATATATATCTATATATATATATATATATATATATATATATATATATATATATATATAAAACATATATATATATATATATATATATATATATATATATATATATATATATATATATATATATATATATATATATATATATATATATTTAATACAACTTATTCTTCTAGAAACCAGTTGTCCACCCCTTACTACTATATATATATATATATATATATATATATATATATATATATATATATATATATATATATATATATATATATATATATATATATATATATATATACTATATATATATATATACTATATCTGCTATATATATATATATATAGAATTTTACCAAATTTGCGAAAAATAGTTGTAGGTGGTCCCCAATATTTAACCTATAATGTCAAAATGGTGGAAAACTCAACAGAAAAAATGTTGTCCGCAGATCTCATATGCTACTACTTCTACTGCTCAAACTATCTTTTTACTACTATGCGATGTTTAGGTCACCTTATTAAGGTGTGCTAAACAGAAAATCTTCATAAAATTTTTTTTCAAAATTAACTGGTCTCCTATATATATATATATATATATATATATATATATATATATATATATATATATATATATATATTATATATATATATATATATATATATATATATATATATATATATATATATATATATATATATATATATGCTCTCTTATATATATATATATAAATATATGCTCTTTATATATATGCTATATATATATATATATAAATATATATATATATATATATATATATATATATATATATATATATATATATATATATACTTCATAAAACTGCTATATATATATATATATATATATATATATATATATATATATATATATATATATATATATATATATATATATATATATATAAATATTATATATATATATATATATATATATATATATATATATATATTATATATATATATATAACAACATATATATATATATATAATATATATATATATATATATATATATATATATATCTATATATATATATAATTCTAGGTTCTCTAATTTTACTGATAAAACAGTTTGGGAATGAAACTCTCAGGGGCTCTCTGATCCAACTTTTAAATGTGGGTTAAAATCTTGGGGTACCCTCTATGGAATTTAATAACATATATATATATATATATATATATATATATATATATATATATATATATATATATATATATATATATATATATATATATATATATATATATGATTAAGTAAATATCACTTAATTCTAACCCCAAATAGGTAGGTTTCCCAATAAAAAAATATCATCAATTGTATGTCGGTAGACACACACATACAAAAGTAGATATATATATATATATATATATATATATATAATATATATATATATATATATATATATATATATATATATATATATATATATATATATATATATATATATATATATATATATATATATATATATTTATATATATATATATATATATATATATATATATATATATATATATATATATATACTATATAACTTTCTTATATATATATATATATATATATATATATATATATATATATATATATATAACTCTGCTTTATATATATATATAACCTTATATATATATATATATATATTATATATATATATATATATATAAATATAAGATGAGTTTGAGCTTATCTCCAAAGAAGAAGAAAAAAGTTCAGTTTCAAGGATTTTTCTGTTTCCAATGATGCTCG
>JABUQX010009100.1:25000-32500 GCA_015478945.1 Trachelipus rathkii
GAAAGAGTATTAAGCAGCCTTAGAGAATTATGGAAAAATGGAAATTTAACAAGGAAAGTAAAAATGAAATTGTTCGAGTGTATATTTGTTCCAACTGTTCTGTATGGATGTGAGACGTGGGCATTAAACACTAAAATGAAAAAAAGAGTTGAGGTTTTAGAAATGAAAGGTTTACGAGATATTTGTGGAATAAAGAGAGTAGATAGAATTAGAAATGTAAGGATAAGGGATATGTGCCGATAGGAGAAATGTCTGATGGAAAGAGCAAATCAAGGGGTACTAAGATGGTATGGTCACGTGCTTAGAATGAATGATAATAGATTGACTAAGAAGGTTTTTAAATCCGAAGTGGTAGGCAATAGGAGAAGGGGCAAACCCAAATGGAGGTGGGTTGATGGAGTAAAGGATCTATTAATAGCAAAGGGCATTAGTATTGATGAAGGAAATATATTAACGCGTGATAGGATCACTTGAGAAAGCTAGCTCATAGAGTTCCGTCCAGGATCAGTAACACAGAACAACCTAGAAATGTGAGAGAGAGAAATAATTAAAATATATATATATATATATATATATATATATATATATATATATATATATATATATATATATATATATAAAGTATATATATATATATATCTATAAAAAATATATATATATATATATATATATATATATATTATTTCTCTATATTATTATTATGTATATACATATATATTTATATATATATATATATATATATATATATATATATATATATATATATATATATATATATATATATATATATATATATATATATATATATATATATATATATATATATAGTAATAAGATGTCTACAGATACACTACAGCGACGCACGTTCGTATCACTCGTCACATCACACATACGTCGTATATGTGACATTGCTGTTACGTCTTATGTGATGTACGTTTTTCGTTCCAAATGCAACGTATTTGCGACGTAACATTGTTACTTTAAATGTTTCCGTTGATAATTAGATACACTGCTAAAGTGGATATCCTTTTAAAATAACTAACACCGTTTTTTTTTTTCTCCAAATTTCCTTATACTCTTTCAAAATCTTTTTCATTTAATGTTTTGTTGTTTATAAGTCATTTTATACAGGATTTTCTACAGATTGTATTATGTAATTTAACTTTATTTTTTTCAAATGTCGTACATTAAAGGACACTCATAAATATAATTAATTATGTCTCCAGTCACGGTATGATCTCGTGAAAGTGAGTTTAGAGGACTACAGTGTTATTTCAATTATTTTGTTGTAAATTAGTTTATTATGTGTTTCTGTTTATTATGTGTTTCACGGAAATATTTATTTTATTTTTTTATATTTTCTTCTGGTCACCACTGCAACCCCCATATGAAAGTGAAATCTATTGGCCAGTTGCTCAATTTTACAGATTTCTGAAAAGCAACCTTTACCACAGAACATTAATAATTACTAATTATTTTCTAAATATTAAGGAAATTATATATATATATATATATATATATATATATATATATATATATATATATATATATATATATATATATATATATATATATATATATATATATATATATATATATATATATATATATATATATATATATATATATATATATTATTATATATATATATATATATATATATATATATATATATATATATATATATATATATATATATATATATATATATATATATATATATATATATATATATATATATATATATATATATATATATATATATATATAGCATATATATATATATAAATATATATATATATATATATATATATATATATATATATATATATATATATATATATATATATTTATATAACTACATACACAAACCCGCACATACATACCTATGCATACAGACAAATATATATAAGCATTCATATAAATATATATATATATATATTATTAAGAAGAACATATACATTTATATAGATATATATATATATATATATATATATACATATATATATATATATATATATATATTAGTTATATATATATATATATCTATATATATATATACAAACTCATGAAGCTTCTACTTTTGTGGCCTATAATTGACTGGCTGAACTGGCTTTGACTGGTTTACGCCGCACTCATGGCTGATGCGCTAATTGGCTGCAGCCGCATGGCTCGTGGTTGTAGTTATATATATATATATATATATATATATATATATATATATATATATATATATATATATATATATATATATACATATATATATATATATATATATATATATATATATATATATATATATATATATATATATATATATATATATATATATATATATATATATATATATATATATATATATATATATATATAT
The DNA here is from genome assembly GCA_015478945.1 of Trachelipus rathkii. Classification (NCBI taxonomy): domain Eukaryota; kingdom Metazoa; phylum Arthropoda; class Malacostraca; order Isopoda; family Trachelipodidae; genus Trachelipus; species Trachelipus rathkii. The sequence goes on from JABUQX010009100.1 coordinate 27,375, forward strand.
TTACAGAGATAAACACCATCACTCACGGGCAGAGCCCTAATCAAGGAGGAGGTGTACTCATTTAACGTCCGAGCAGGACGGAGCCAAGCCCAAGGAGAGAACAGCTCACATTCTCCCACCCGACCAGTTGCGAACCTGGGACCCTCGCTTTGTTTGGTGAGTGCTCTAACACTGAGCTATCGGGCGCTTTTATATAAATAAATATGAAATATATAAAAAATTAAAAAAAATATATACATATATACATATATACATACACATATACATATATACATATACATACATACATATATACATATATACATATATATATATATATATATATATATATATATATATATATATATATATATATATATATATATATATATATATATATATATATATAAGTATTACTGTCTTTAACATTAACACTGTCACTATTACAATCACTATTATTATTATCACAACTATCATTATTATTATCACTATTACCATTATCGTTATCATCACTATCATTAATATCATCATTATTACTATCATTACCATCACTACCACTATCATTACCAATACTATTATTAACATTAACTAATCATCATTATTACCATATTATCATTAACACTATCATCATCACTATATTATTATTATTATTATTATTATTATTATTATTATTATTATTATTATTATTATTATTATTATTATTATTATTATTATTATTATTATTATTATTATTATTATTATTATTATTATTATTATCACTTTCACTATTATAATTATATATTATATTGTATATTTTGTATTGTACCATATAATAATGACGATCTTCATGGGAAGATAAATTGAAACAGTTGAGGGGATTCCCAGCCCCAGTCAGCTGATAATAGAGACCCTCTTCAATGGGTAATGGCGAAGACGTTGTCATCCTAATTCCAGTTCTTCTATAAATATATTTGAAGGTAAAAGCCTACTTTTTGCAGTGTATAAAATATTTGAAATTAATTTCATTTCCAAAAGAATTACGTTGAGCCATTTTGTTGCTTCACACCAGTTGATTTAAAATTTTGTCAGATCTTAATTATTATTGCAAAAAAAATTTTTTTTCATCGAAAATAAATACCAAATACAACCATATTACTTTTCAAATTTTAACTGCCTCAAATATGCTTATTCAAATTGCGAGCTCTTTCTTCTTTACAATTCTTCTCCCAGCAAATCATTCCTCCAACCAGGTGTTAATATCATTTCTTCAGACCTCCGCTGCTTCTCCTCATTCCTTGTTGCTCCTCTTCTGTTTTCTTCTCCATCCCTCTAAATTTTCTGCGACTATCCAAGACAACGTCCAAGCTCAATATATATATATATATATATATATATATATATATATATATATATATATATATATAGTAGTATATATATATATATATATATATATATATATATATATATATATATATATATATATATATATAGGATCCATAGCTGCTATGCCGCAAACGATTTCTCGGCTATTCGGCTAATCGGCTACGCCGCACTATCAATTCTTATAGCCGTAGTCGTAGCCGAAATTTTTTTTTAAATAGTCGGACAAGCCAACGACGCACTGCATTTTTCCGCGGCTATCGTTTCGGCTATGGAATTTTTTTAAATTAATTAAGTGAACCCTAACTCCGTTCTCCCTGATGACAAGTCACTTTCGAAAACGGGTTTTATATTGGTATGAAAAAGGCGTGGCATTGTAGTGATAAGTGTGTAATAATATTTTCAGTCTTAGTTCTATACTAATACGAATAAGATGTGTCAAAAGCTAAAAGAAGAAAAGTGCAACCTGTTTTAAACACGCAGTTTTATTCAAAATTCCTTTGTGATGTTCTTGTCATGTTATTATTTTATTAATTAGGTATTATTATTATTATGTTACTAAGTAATTAAGTAATAATTATTATAATTACTAATTTACTGATTAGTAGTTACTAGTTACTAAGTAATTAATTACTAGTAAAATATATAATTAATTACATGAGATATAATATATATATATATATATATATATATATATATATATATATATATATATATATATATATATATATATATATATATATATATATATATATATATATATATATATATATATATATTTATATATATATATATATATATATATAAATACATAAAAATATATATATATATATATATATATATATATATATATATATATATATATATATATATATATATATATATATATATATATATATATATATTAATTAGATTTATTAATTTATCAGATACTGAAATTTAATTAAATAATTTGTATAAAGTATAAACATAAAATTATTAAAATAATTAAATACATGGATAAGTTTGTGACTAGGACCAGAGGTGTTTCTGGAGACAGTTCAGCCGCTGCCAGTAGTAGCTTAAGGAGCAGCTCTCCCATTTTAAATGAGAGCTGTGACATGGACAGCCAAAGATCTCTTACTGATCCTGTCACTGTAACCCTTGATTGTGAGGAGACGAGGGATCCTGGAAACCAAGGCCAAGAGGGCAACGAGGATGCCGTCAAAGAGTTGAAAAGCTATTTGCTCACTCTTGAGAGGTAAGAAACTCGCCTCCATGCTATAGTAAAGACTAAAGACTAAAGACTAAAGAGCATAGTAAAGAGTAAAGACTATAAAGTAACCAAATTAAATCTTTAAATAAAATCTAGTAAATTAACTTTTTTTGAATTTTTTCATGATTGAACATTTAAATATGAAATTACAATAGTCAAATTCAAAAAAATTAAAAACTTCTATTTATTTCAGTTTCTTCATCTTTGAAAAATTTTTGAGGACTGATGAGAAAGTTGATGGGGTGTCTCTTAGGAAGATTCACACTGGTGTTGCCAAGTGTAAACATCCTGCCTGCAAAGGGAAGAAGGGGCTTTCCTACAGCACCCAGACAAGGTCCCACCTCAAGCAGCATTACAAGCATGTAAGTTTAAATAATTATTAATTAAATAATTTAGATAAGATCACAACAACTAACTGGTGTTGCTAGTTAATTAGTTATCAAGATTTAAACACTCTTGTATAAAGTCTTGATACTTTATACAAATGTTATCAAAGAAAATTAAAAAATTTGTAATTAAAGTTTGTATTATTTTTATATACCAGATGCACAATGACCTTCTCCCTCACCTCTCTGCAGCCATTGAAGGGCTTAGCAAGCGCGGTCGCTCCAGTTCAAGGGAGAGTGAGTCTCGCAAGCGTCAGATGTCTCTGGATGAGAGCTTCAGGTCAAAGTTCAGCCAGCAGAGAGCAAGACAAGGTTACACCAGGTGAAAAAATTCAGAAACATAATATTAGTTATTTTAATTGAACTCAATTTTTTTTAAATAGGTATATGAGCGACTTAGCGTCTTCACGTTTTAAAAATATTTTTATTAAAAATTTAAAATATATTGATTTATTAACTTAATTACTTTTTCATCATTAGGTGGTTCATTCATTCAATGATGCCACTGGATTTAGCTGATGATCCTTACACGAAGGAGATGTTTTACCTCATTAATCCCGAGTTTCATCCCACCTCAAGGAGGACTTTGAGCAGGGATATTGAAAAGCTGATGCAAAAGGGGAAGACTCGACTGATAAACAACCTCTTCCACCAGAAGTGGGTGGCCACTACAGCCGACAGTTGGACCGCCCACAATAGGTCCTTCTTGGGAATGACAGTCCACTGGATTGACAGGGTCAACCTCAAAAGGTGCCATGCAACTTTGGCGGTCAGGGAGGTGAAGGTAAGAAAATTAAAAAGTTAAATTTTGTCATTTTATACCTTAGTCTCATAACCATAAGAACATATGAGGTGTAAATATTATTTAATTTACAGACTAAAACAATAAAATTATTGTCTTTAGGAAAGGCAAACTCACCAGTTACTGGGGAAACTAATCACAGAGATTCATCATGAGTTTAGCATCCACGGTAAGGTGAAGGCCACCACTACGGACAATGGCACCAACTACGTGGCAGCCTTCAACGCCTTTGGTGAGTCCAACCAGGACCAGGAGAACCTTCCTATGGACCCTGATTATCCTGACTTGGAGATTGTGGATCTCCAGGAGCTCCTGAGGGCTGAGGGTGACAACCCAAGTCTGCCGCCTCAACACCGCTGCAGGTACTTAGAATTCGCGAAAACTAGTGCTAAATGCTACTAATATATATTAATAATATTATTAAGTAATAAGTATTAACAAATAAAGATTTGTCATTTAAGATTTAACTAATAATCTTTGAATTTCTTGAATTAAATATCTTATTGTTTCAGTGCTCACACACTCAATCTGTTGGCGACAACAGATGTGAGTGATATACAGGGCTGGAGCAAGGGGGGCTCACAGTGGAGGAGGACCATAGCTAAGATCCAGGCCCTGTGGAACCTTCAGAACAGGGCCCCAGTGGTGGCCAACCAGATCAAGATTGTCGCCAAAAGAAAACTGAAGACTCCTGTGGTGACAAGGTAGTAGTAGTTACTATTAAAAAAAGAAATTTAGCGTAAGAAATTGTTGCCGATTAATTATAGACAAGTTCATTTTATAAGTTTTTGATATTTTATATAAAGTTATATTTATTTCTGCAGATGGAACTCCCTATATGATAGTGTGATGGTCCTTCTGGAGGTTTTAAGGGTCGAAAACCAAATGGATGCCATAAACACCATCCTCATCAAGCAGCCCAAGGGAGGTTCCCCTCTCACAGAGGTAGACGTCGAGGTAAATATAAAGTATTTTTAAAGTAGCAATTGCTCTTTTAATATTTTTATTTATAATTTAATAAATTTATTAAATTATAAATCTCCTCACAAACCCAAACCCCCTCCATTAATCCCTGTTCTGTACCTGTACCATCGCTCTTGCTTGCCCAACACTCATATCGCTACTTCGTAAACAATCTCTAACTGAATATATCCACCTTTTTTTCCGGTCGTCCGACAGGCAAAACACTCTCACATGTGCTCTTATACACTTTCTTAACCAATATGGTGTTCTCCACCTTCTCCACATGTCCAAACCATCTTACAAAATCCTCATCAAATTTGGCAGTCTTTTCCCTTACCCGCAAGACACGCTTCCATGATAAACTCGTTCCTCATCTTATCCA
>JABUQX010009100.1:52500-57500 GCA_015478945.1 Trachelipus rathkii
AACCCCCACACTGAAGAGATGCCATAGTAAGGGTCCGTTGCAGTCCCGTGAAACCCTAGGGTGGATTTTTCTGAGTACTACGAGTTCTCACTTAAGGGTATAAAGGGGGAGGTAAGGAGGTAATATTTATATATATATATATATATATATATATTTATAAATTTATACATAGGGGGGTAAATAGATATATATATATATATATATATATATATATATATATATATATATATATATATATATATATATTATATATGTATATATATATATATATATATATATATATATATATATATATATATAATATATATATATATATATATTATATATATATATATATATATATTATTATATATATATTATATATATATATATATTATATAATGTATATATATATATATATATATATATAATATATTATATATATATATATATATATATATAATATATTATATATATAATATATATATATATATATAGATTATATATATATATTATAGATATATATATATATATATATAATATATATATATATATTAAAATATATATTTAAGTGTATAAAAGAGGTAAGAGATTATATATTATATATTATAATATATATATATATATATGATAAAAATCAAAACGTGTATATAAATCTCCGAAGCAAAAACTCATATTTATATAATGTTTATGCATTGCTTACAAATTTTTGTATATTTTAAGGGAAATATAAATTCAACTTCATTATCATGAATATTTATTTAACGGCCTTCCCTTGAAAATCATGAATGATACTAATTCTTGCAAGCAAGTTTTCTGTCTAAGATAAGAATTGAATTTTTAATTTTCGCTTTTGAAGGAGAAATTTTGAGAGGGTCCCAAATATTTTTAGCAAATTTCTTGATACAAAATTATTTATCAAATAAGAATGGATTTTATACAATGCACGTTCTCTTATGGTGAATCATACATACATTCCGAATTTACATACAAAGATATAAACCTACGTACATGCACATATGGAGACATATAAACTTACATACATACATACATACATACATTCATACATACATACATACATACATACATACATACATCCAGGCCGTACATACATACTAATACATACATAACATCATACATACATACATACATATCATACATACAATACATACATACATACATACATACATACATACATACATACATACATACATACATACATACATACATACATACATACATATATATATATATATATATATATATATATCTATATTATATATTATATATATTATTATATATATATATATATATATATATATATATATATATATTATATATATATATATACATAATACATATATATATAATATATATATATATATATATATATATATATATATATATATATATATTATATATATATATATATATATATATATATATAATATATATATATATATATATATATATATATATATATATATATATATTCTACCTCATTTCCTAAGATTGGAGGTGAGTTACACAACATATACCGGAAGCAGAAAAGTAGTAGAAGAACATGTAATTCACCATAAAGCTTTTTGAGAGTGCAACGGACTCTCACTTTGGTATCTTGTCAATCTTTGGTGCATCCCTTGACCCTCGCGACCCACAACCATACTACCTCACAAAACCACGCCCTTCACTTCTATTATGCATATTCTACTCCCCTCTGTCAAACTCACGTTCCTTTCCTTTAGACATAACTATACTGCCTTAATCCCTTTTCCTTCGGTCTCCTATACGATCTATCTATCTATCGCACACTCACCAATATACATCTGTTTAACAAACAGACTATCACCCATCATTTCCATATGTCCAAACCATCTTAATGTACTCTCGTTTATTCTCTCATTTGCGACTTTCTTCAAACCATACAACTTACTAATACTTTCATTCCTTATTTTATCAATTCTTTTCACACCTAACACGCCACTAAGATTGTTCATTTGAACAGTTTGTACATTAGATCTATATATACCTCTTATTCCAGAACATAGTTTCACTACTATACATTTGCACATTTAATAACATACCCTCAGGCAAAACCCTAGCGCACTCTAGAATTAGATCTTTTGAATCCACCAGGGGTTTAGTTGTACCATCCACTTTCCTACCATTGACAACTTTCCTATTACACTCTGCATCACCCGTTCCATTTTCATCCAACATAAGTCCAATATATTTAAACTCAGTTACCTGCTTGTTCTAATTGCTAACCATAAAATATGACCTCACACAGCGGACTCTACTGAATCACTACCATAACCTTACTTTTATCTACATTTATTTTCAAACCTTTCCTTTTATATACTCTACCAAACCTCCTTACTAATCCTATCAAACTCTCTTCAGATTTGCCATACAAAACCAAATCAACCGCTTACAATAAGCGTTTCACCCTCCTTTATCTTCCATCTTCCATCATTCCAACACCTTCCCTAACCATCCTAACCTCCAATTCTTTCATTCCACTGTCCATTTACAAATTAAATAACCAAGGAGACAAAATATATCCCTTCCATTCTCCGCTATTAATATTAAACCAGTCACTTTCAACTCCATTTATTCTTACACACGCTTCACTATCATCATGCATTCAGAATCTTACCACCAACACCATATATCACTAACACCTGCCACAGACCATCTCTATTATTCCTGTCATACGTTTGTCGTAAGTCCATAAAACTTAAATACAAATTATTCTTCTTCTCGCTCATTTTCTCAATCATTTGTTGTGATGTGAAAATTTGATCAACACAACCTCTAACCACTTTTAAATGCACTTTGCTCTTCGCCAATCAATCCTCAGTCACTCGACCTACTCTATCAACCAAAATATCAGCATATACCTTCCATAAAACACAATAAACTACTTATCCTATATTTCCTACAGTTTCGTTTATCCTCCTTTCTCTTATGTAGGGGAACTAATACTGCTCTCCTATAATCTTTCATAACCATATCCTCCACAAACGCTTTTGTTACACAGCTTATATATCCAGTCAATGACAATCTCGCCTCCCTTTTTGATCATTTCACCGGTAATTCCATCTACACTTGCAGATTTACCATTTATCATCTTTCCCACTCTATCTATTACTTCCTGCCTGTTAATTACCTCATCCTTAAAATACCAATTTCTTCTTACATCATCAAACCCCAAATATTCACTATCATCTCTTCCTTACTGCTAATTTTATGCAGATTTTCGATGTGTTCCCTACACACTCTCACATTCATTTCGTCAGTCAGGAAATTACCATCCCTGTTCATTATTCTCTGAAGATTCCAATTATTCACTTTTTTAACCTTTCGTATTTCCTTCCAGAAGAGCTTCCTATTCTCTTTTAAGTCCCCATTTATCCTACTTCCAAACTGTTCTTTTACCTCTTTTTTTTCTCCTACGTATCTAACTTTTAGTCTTCCTTGTATATTTCAGTACACTTTTTTTTCGAGACCTTACCATTGGCTTTCACTTTTAACAGCTTGCATCACCTCTTCATTCCACAACTCACTATTGACATTCTTCCTTTCAAATTTAACTCATCCTTATACTTCTCTTGAACTCTTGCGCTCAGATTTGCTCAATTTCACACCATATATATATATAAATATATATATATATATATAATATATATATATATATATAATAGTATATATTATATAAATATATATATAATATATACTATATTATATATATATATATAATATATATATATATATATTATATATATATATATATATATATATATATATATATATATATATATATATATATATATATATATGATATATATATTATATATATATATATTATATATATAGTATATATTATTATATATAATATATATATTATAATATATATATATATATATAATATATATATATATATATATATATTCAAGTGCTCTCGACATACTTTTCCATAAAACCTTTTTCCCTTAACTTTTCAGTCTTGGTCCTCCCCATCTCCGTCCCTATTTCATTCCTCTCCATCCATGCTCCACTAACTTAATCTTACATAAACAACATGATAATCTGATATTCTTATCCTCAACCCCCTTTACTGATTTAACGTACATCACATGCTTCACCATCTTTTTCACCAACACAAATCAATCATACTTTTCACTTCCATACCATCTCTACTTACACAAACTCTCGTATACATATGAATACCTTGTGCCTGAAGAATGCATTACTTACACACATACCTCTCTCCTCACAGACATCAATTATCTTCCTACCATTCTCGTTTTCTCTCGCACCCACAAAGGCACCTGTTTTACCATCCCTTTTTCGATCACCTATCCAACCATTTAATCGCCTTACACAATCAATCTAAAGCACCATCTCACTCCATCCATCACATCATTCAGATTACAGCAAAAAGTCACTCTATCCTCAACGTCACCCTCAGATGAACCATATGTGGCAACCACACATACCATGACCTTTTCAAATTCAAATTTAACCAATGGAATTCTAGTGCTCATGCAAACAAAATCCATTATAGCTCTAGGTAACAGGTCACTCATCAGAATTGCAACTCCTTCTCTCCCACTCTCATTTCTCTAAACTCCAGCACACACAAATTTCATACCATATCATTCGTTCTCACTGCTTTCCTTCATCTTTGTTTCAGTCACAGAAGGAAATGAAATTTACCCTTTCTAAATAGATCCAACACCTCTCTCCTCTTTTAATTGTCATTTATTCCTCTAACATTCCATGTACCCAAACGTTTCATACAGTTACACCGAAATATAGAAGGTCGCTTACGGTGGTCACGACCACTTCTGAGGCATGTATTAACATTTCTAGCAAGAGATAAATGGTTGTCGGTAGCTAATCCAACTAACAATGTATATATATATATATATAATATATATAATATAATATATATATAGTTATATATAATTTATATAATATATATATATATATATATATATATATAAATTATTTAT
>JABUQX010009100.1:72500-102500 GCA_015478945.1 Trachelipus rathkii
TAGATCTAAAGTTCAATGTGGTTTCAGATGGAACAATCTAAGGAGCATGCCTAGGTGTGAGACGAAGTTAATAAAATGAGGAATGAACTTATTAGAAGAGTTGTGTGGTGTGAAGAAAGGGTAAATGAGAGAATAAATGAAAGTTAATTTGAGATTGGTTTGGTCATGTGGAAAGGATGAATGATTAGTCGGTTTGGTTAAGCGGATCTGTTATACGTGGTGTGCTGGGTTCGACCGCCGGCTGGGAGACCGAAGAGAAAGTGGATCGAGTCGGGGAACGAATGTCTTGAAGGAGAGAAAATGTGAGTTTGGCAGAGGCGAGAATAAAGGTGCAGATAGGAGAGAATGGCGGGGTTTTGTATGGGGGCATTGGTTGTGGACCCAAACCTGGGCCAGGACCTGGGCCAAGGGATGAACGATTTACCATAGTGAGGGGCCCGTCGCGGGTCCATGAAGCTCTAGGGTGGATTTTCTGTCTGTTGACGAGTTTTCACTAATTAATGGGGATCAGAGGGGGCGGTAAGGCTGGGCTTTCTTTCGAACATTTGTCCATATTCTCCTCCTGCTTTTTCTTTTTCCGATGCTGTAGCCGCACCTTATCTCCCAGTCTTGGGAAGAAGAGGTAGGTAAGGAAAGAAAGCAAAGAGAAATGAATATATATATATACTATATATTATAAATATTATTATATATAAATATATATTAATATATATATCATATATATATATATATATATATATCTACCTTAAATTTTTAAAAAATAGAGGTACTCTCAGTTTTTTTCTATGTATGTGGTTAATTAGTAATGGGAGTATCTAAGGTTGTTGTATATATATATATAATACAGGCACTATATATTCATGTCTCCTACATAAACTGTCCTCTTTAAAAATTAGGGTCCAATTTCCTAATGTTTATAAAAAATTCAGGAAAAATCCATTTAATTACTTCAACACGAGAAGGTAAAGAATTTTGATGAACCTTCAAAAAAAAGTTAAAAAATTTATTTTCCTAACTTTTTTGAACGTACTAAACTCATATGCACGTACAACCTACACATACACACAAACAGAGGTCCTATATATATATATATATAATATATATATATATATATATATATATATATATATATATATATATTATATATATATATATATTATATATATTATATATATATATATATATATATATATATATATATATATATATATTTTATATACATATATATATATATATATATATATATATATTATATATATAATAATATATATATATATATATATATAGTAGTTAGTAATTTATGTTGTTATTATATAGTAGTGATATTTTTTTATTATAATATATATATAATTTATATAAAACATTCCACCGCTCCACGGTCAGAGCCCTATTCAAGGTGGAGGTGTTTAATTCAATTCACGTCTGAGTAAGACGAAGCTAAACCTTAGGAGAAAATAGCTCACATTCTATAGTTCTATACACCTATTTTAACTTGACCTCAGTTGAAGAAGTCCTAGAAAGATATTGACTTCAATTATGTTTGAGACATCCTTTATTTATTTAAAGTCGCCAAAATATGGCATTTAATTATTTTAATTTACTTTTTTCTTTAAATTCTCTAAATTTATTTTTAAAGATATAATATATATATATATATATATATATATACTATATATCTATATATATATAATATATATATATGTATATTAATTTAATATATATTAGTTATATATATATATATATATATATATATATAATAGTGTATTATATATATATATATATCATATATATGTTTTATGAGAGAGAGAGAGATGAGAGGAGAGGAGAAGAAGAGATAATCAGTCAATAAGAAAGACAATGAAAGAAAGAAAGAAAGAAAGAAAGAAAGAAAAAGAAAGAAAGAAGAGATATGATAGATGATAATTTAGATATGATGAGTATGTGATTAGGGATATTGGATAGATGATATGATAGATTAGATAGATATGTGATAGAGTGTTTAGATAGAATAGATAGTGATAGGAGGTTAGGTACTGATAGAGTGTAGTGATAGATAGATAGATTTTGGAGATAGATAGATAGATAAATAGATAGATAGAGAGAGAGAGAGAGAGAGAGAGAGAGAGAGAGAGAGAGAGAGAGAGAGAGAGAGAGAGAGAGAGAGAAATGCAAATATTAAGAATAAAGAAACAATAAATCAAATAGGATTGATAGGTTTTTGATAGAGAGTATATCATAGAAAAATCATATTAATGCTTCACTTATATACATATGAAGAGAAGGACGCAAATCAAAGTGATAAAAGAGAAGAAGATGTAAAAGATATTTTCTCCCTCACTAAATAATGATGCAAGATATTCACATTCGATGTGAAAGAATGATAAAAAGTAATGATATTGACAATACAAAATTGACAATGTAATGCAATATTGAGAATATATTCTATTATTCTATTCTTCTATTCTATTATTCGAGTTATTGTTATTTTTATTTTTTTTAACAAAGAATTTGGTCTATCATTGAAAGTAACATTCATAAACATTGTTAAATATAAATCAATTTCTATTTATATATTTTTATTAATTATAGTTTAGTTTTCTACATATAAAGTGGAGTGATACGAAGAATATAATAATAAAAGTAAAAAAAGTTGTAGTAGAAATAATAATAATAATAATAATAATAATAATAATAATAATAATAATAATAATAATAATAATAATAATAATAATAATAATAATAATAATAATAATAATAATATTTATAATTAAATGATAATTAATAAATTTGAATAGTGATTGATGTGTGGTGTGTGGTGTGTGGGGTGTGGTGTGTGGGTGTGATGTGTGTGTTAATTATTATTTGGAATAATAGTAGTAATAGATAATAATTATGGTAGGTCTTGATAAATCATTATGAATTGATGATAATTAATTATCATATAATTATGTTTTACGATAGTTCTTCAACATATAAATACTTTACAATATTATTATGTTGATGTAGTATACTGTAATGAATAATGAATGAATATTAGTATTTTTTTAAGGGAGAAATATGTGGGGATTTTATTGGTTGACTGAATGAATTATTTATTTATATAATAAATGTTGAATTTAATAATAATAATAATTAATAAAAGTTATGTGAGTATAATAAAATAGTAGAAAAAAGTGATAATAAAATTATAATAATAATAAATAATAATAATAATAATAATAATAATAATATAATTAGTAATAATAATAATAATAATAATAAAAATAATAATAATAATAATAATAATGAATAATATAATAGAGAATCTGTTATAAATAATAATAATAATAATAATAATAATAATAATAATAATTAATAATTATAAATATGAATAATAATTAATAATAATAATAATAATAATAATATAATAATAATAATATAATTAATAATAATAATAATAATAATAATAATAATAATAATAATAATATAATAATAATAAGTAAATAGTAATAATAATAATAAGTATAATAAAAATAATATTGATTATATATATATATAGGTTATACTATGAGTGTAATTATGAGTTCATTTGTGTGTGGGTAATTATGTTGTTAAGGGTTGTATATAATAGTAGGTATTTGAGTTTATTTCGTAGTAATGATGAGTGTTATATGTAGTTGATGTGGTTTTTATTGTATTATATATTAGACATAGGTCTATTCATTTATTTATTTTATTTGTATAGTAGTAGTATATTGTTAGTTATATATAGTATATTATATATGATATATATTATATATATAATAGGTATATATAGTATTTTATATTAGTATATTATAGGTTATATGGTATATATAGTATTTAGGCCTGATATTATTTAGTAGTATATATATATATGTAAGTATGTGTATAGTATTGTGTTTATTATATATATAATATATATATATATTATTATATATATTAATATATAGTATTTATTTGGTGTTGTGTGTGATGGTGGTGTGTGGTTCATATGTTGTAAGGATTTTTTCTCCTTTTATGTGCTTTATGAGACATATTATAAGTGTAGTATTTCTACGGTATGACTTAAATAGTTCATTGCATTTTATGGGTATTTGAGTGTTATTAGTGTGTTATGTGGTTGAGGGGTAGTGGGTTATATGTGTAGTTTGGGCGTAGGTATGTTTGTCTAGTATTATATATATATATAATATATATATATATATATTATATTGGTTGTTTGGTAGATTAGGTCGGTCGAGTAATAGTTATTGTAGTTGAGTGTGTATTTTTAGTTGTAATTAAGTTTTCATATAACCGTATCTCTTTATCATTAATCAACGTTTTGTGTTGTGAGTTAATAATATTCTCGTTTTTATTTGTGATATTAGTTACTATTTATGTAATGTTGAGAACGTCTAATATAAATGATAGCTATATGGTATTATTTATGTAGTATATAGTTATTTGTTATCGTTTAGGTATCGTTATATTATATATATATATATATGATCTTTTCAGATAAGTTCTTTGTTTACCCATGGATTGAGCACTACTTCCGTGGAAAAGGTCCCCTCAGAATACACAGAAAGCATTAGCACATTTTCCTCTCCCAGAGCTTAATATTAAGACGGAATATGGTCCTGATGGCGTTTCTCTTTCATTTTTATAACTTGCTCTTCTGGACTTTCTCTCTGAATTGGTAAAATATTTGGTCTTTGTCTTTCGATTTCGACCTTCTCTGGAAGAAGCTAGTACCAAATGGTCGACAGGGAAAATGATCGGCAAGTCAGATGGTCGACATTTGTGAAAAGATATCTGGCTATTTAGTTTTGAATGTTTTTGCGTGCTATACGGACGGATCTGCGCAGTCAATAACTTAGATCGTTGAAGCTTATATATCTTACTATATTTCGGTAAGGTAGGATCTGACTCTTATTCGTTTTACTTGAGATTACTATACTTGATCGGTAACTTACTAACTTGAAGCTTAACTTAACTTAGACTTAACTTAACTTTAACTTATACTTAATGCTTAACTTAACTTAACTTAACTTAACTTAACTTAACTTAACTTAACTTAACTTAACCTCTAACCTAAAATAACCTAACCTATCCTAACGCCTGCGGAGGGCTGTACGGCAAATTATTTTTATGTCGTGTCGATCATTTGACCTGACCTGTCGACCATTTGGGTTTGTCTCCCCCCTGGAAGAATACTTTGATTCAATCTAAACCGAGAAAGTTAGACTCCCTTTCTCATTTTCTTTCTATCTTTCTAAAATTTTCGAATCTCTCTTCAACTGAGAGATTTATAAACAATCATTCTTCAAATCTAACCAGTATGACTACTGGGGATCTTCATTTTCTTTTCCCAGATTCTTGAACCACTGCTACTCGGCATTTTGATGAATCTTTCGCTGTGACGTCCTATGTATATTATATATATAATATATAGTGATGTGGTTTTTATATATATGGTAGGTTGTATTATTATAAGCTCTTTTGGATTATAGTTAAGCCGTATTAATATATATTATTATTGTATATATATATATATATATAGTATTAGTTTAAAGTTTATATATATAATATAGTATGTATATATATATTATTATATAAGGTGGTGGGCTGTTTATATATATATATGATGTTTTTTTAAAGTTTAACTTATTGTTATTTATGTTTCTTATTGTTTTGGATGTGAGTAGTTTGAGTTGTGAGCTGGTTTATTGTGTATGTATATGTATTCTATATATATATATATATATTATATATATATATATATATATATATATATATATATATAAATATATATATATTATATATATATAAATATATATATATATATATAGTATATTATATATATATATATTATATATAGTTTTATCTATTATATATATTATATCGGGGTTGTTATATATATATATATTATGTATGTATAGTATGCCTCAATTGATTATGAAGTATAATAAATATATATATTTATATATGATTTTATATGATTTATGAATGCATATGTATAGTATATTAATATCACTATATATATTAGTATATTAGTAGAGTATGTTATAATAGTATAGTATATAGGTTTCATTATATAGTAGGTTTAGTATTTATTTAGGTATATTGGTGGTGTATATAGATTAGTATAATATATTATACTATGTATATAGAGTTTATTATATACTATGTTTATTATTATATGTATATATATTTATATATAGTTGATAGTTATAATTATATTGTATTCTGATATTATATGATTCTACCGTTGTAATTGTATATATTTAGCGTAGGATTCTGTCCATGATAGTGGTGTGGTATTATAGTTATATATATAATATAGTAATATTATTAACTATATATTATTGATAGTATTATATTATATATATATAATATATATATATATATATATAATATTTCATATATAATATATAGTATAATATATAGTTTTATTTTTGTTAGTATTAGTATATATGATACTATTTGTGAGGATTTTATTATTGTAGTGTTATGATGATATAAATAGAGGTGTATATGTGACGTAATATATATATAATCTTATAGTGTAGGTATTATATATATATAGTATTATAATTTATAGACGGTGTATTTTATATATATGTATTAGTATATATTACCATGGGATAGTTGATGTGTCTATATATATATAATAGTTAGTATATATATATATATATATATATATATAGTTGTATGTGTTGAGTGTCAGAAGTTCATGTGTAACTCTGATTCAAACAATTGATATGTTTCCTTTCTCTCGAATTGTTGTATACAATCATAAGTTCCAATCTTTCTCTTAAAAGAATATAAAAACCTTTTTTCTTTTCCAATTTCTTATATTGTCTTTGTCAAATCTTAACGAGAAAACAGTTATTGATTGGTTTTATTTTTTGTCTTTTTCGTCATCTTGTATCTTGCTTCCTGCGTTCTCTCACATTCCTAGTTCGTCTTTAGAGGAACTTGTCCGTTGAAATAGTTATTATTAATAATGGAATAATAATAATTAATAATGATAATAATAATAATAATAAATAATAATAATAATAATAATAATAATAATAATAATAATAATAATAATAATAATAATAATAATAATAATAATAATAATGATAATAATGAGATTGAAAAATATAATAATAATTAGTGATATAGCAGTAAGTCTTGTGGTTATATTTAATAATAATATATAATATTTAAGAATTGTTATTGAAAGAATTGTTCCAGGACAAGTTTAAAGATTATAAGGAAATAATATTAGAGATATAATTAATTAATAAATAATAAGTAATATGAATTGTAAGTATGTGTTAATGTTGAGATAATGAATATTTACATTATCCTTCCTACCCAAAATTAATACTAAACTTAATTATTTTATATATTGCTCATACATATTCATATTAACAATTAATGCAGTTTTATTATGAAAAATACTCGTTCGAGGCTAATAATTTAAGTTAATTATTAATACATATTTTTATTATCTATGATATTATTGTAATTTTAATATTAATATTAATATTAATAGTAAAATATTAATATTTAGATATTATTTACTCCTTCCTATTAAATATTAATGGATTTATATGTAATATTAATATTAATATTTTGAAGTATTAATGTTAATACTAATATTTAAAATTAATATTAATATTACTATTAAAGTAGTAAATGGTATTATGAGTCTTGTATTCTGATTGATAATTATATTGTTAAGGTAGAAATTTACTATAAACGACTGTACAATAATATTTTATTTAATATTAGTAGAATTTCAGACAAAATCCATAAGTGCAAACTACAAACTATTTAAAGCTAAAGTTGTTTTGTTTGAATATTATATTAATAGATTAATATTTAATTATTTGATTATTTTTAATGTATTTCAATTATATTAATCTAATATTAAATAATTGTAATATTTAATATTAATATTAATATTAGATTATTATTAATATATAATATTAATATTAATATTAATATTATATTAATTAATTAATGTTAAAATATAATAATTAGGTTATAATTTTGAATTACTAAAGGAACAGAAGTGCTGATGTTAGAAGAAAATGTGTATGATATGATGATGATAATCATAACATACAATCATAAATAAAAATAATAATAATAATAAGTAATAATAATAAGAATCTGAGTAATAATAATTCACAAATTAATATGATGTTTGATATATAATGAATGAATGTATTATAATGAATGCTATTATTACGAATGAGTTGATAATGATAATTCTTGTGAGCTATGAAAATGAAAATGATGTGTAATGATAATGTATAGATGGATTGATTAGATGATAGGATGGTGTATGATGAAATGAGTAGATTTGGATGATAATTTGATAATGGATAATGATGATAAGTAATAATAATAATAATATATAGTTATATATTAAATTTAATAGTAATAATTTTAATTAATTGTAATAACAAAATAATAGGTTAATTAGATAGTGTGTGTTGTTTTATATAATAATAATATAGCTGTTTAATAATAGGATAATAATTAGTATGTTATATTATAAGTAAATATTGATAATGAATTAGGTAATAATAATTAATAAAAATAATAATAATAATAATAATGAGTGTTAATAATATAATATATAATAATAATAAGATAATAAATAATAATAATAATAGATAATATATGATAATAATAATAAAATAATAAATAATAATAATAATAATTTCTCGCAAGCGGCTGAGACTTAAGGTTACAGCCCATGTCTCTGTAAAAGCCCCTCCCATGCTGATCTTGTCTCGGTAGAATCCTTCATCCTTCGCACCTCGGCCAATAGTTCTTCTTCGCTTCGCCTTATCGAACGCTGCAACACAATCCCATTCCCTCATCTTTCTTCTTTGGTCTCCTAACAGATCTTTTCCTTCCGGCTGCCAGTCATGAGAATTTCGCATGTATCCTCTTCTCATCCATCTTCAGAACATGGCCATATCAACCTCAGCTGTTGTCATCTTTAATCAACCAATCCAATGGGCTCTCTTCCAAGCTCACGCCTAATTTCGCGAATTTCTTCTTCCGCTCCTTTCTCGTCACTCCCGCTATCAGTTTCAGCACTCTCATCTCTGCTGCCACAATCTTGCTTTTTTGTTCTGGTGTAAGGATCGCACAGATTCCGACCCAATATATATATAATATATATATATATATATATAATATAGTATATATAAATATATATAATTATATATATATATAATATATATATATACTAATACATATATAATATAATATATATTTATATTATATATTATATATATATATATATTGGTCGTATATATCAAAACCTTAACATCCCTTGGTACATGCCTGTTTTTCAGCAATACATACAGCTGTCCCATACCCCTCAAAAACCTGTTTATTCTGTCCTCAATCTCTCCTGCCATTTCTCCATCCACTTTTACAGTAACACCCAGGTACATAAATTTTTCCACTTCCTTCAACCTTTCCCCCTCTATCACGATGTCAAAGCACTTCTCTTTCTCTAGAGATCTTTATCACTCTTCTTTTCCTTATTTTTTTTAATCCTTCTTTTCAAACATTCCGTCTCCCCACCTATCCAACGCTCTCTGCAGAGTTGTTCTGTCACTTGTCACCACTGCTACATCATCTGCATATGCATAGTAATTCCAACGTCCTCCTCCAAACCAACCTCTCGGATACACCCATCCATATACTTATATGAAAAACAGCAGAGGGGACAACACTCTTCCTTGTCTCATTCCCGCTTCTACATGGAACCGTTTTCCTAAGCCAAACGCTGTTCTGACTGCATTCTTACAAATGACATAAAGACTACGTATCACTCTTATTAACTTGGGTTCAACCTCTTAATACGGATTTCCAAGCGTTTTCCACAACTTCTCCCGTGACACACTATCAAATGCCTTCTGTAGGTCTACAAAAGCCGCATAGATGTCTCTATCTCACTCCCAACTCTTCTCAATCACCTTCTTTATCAAATCGGTGGTTCCTCTTCCCGGCCTAATAATAATAATTAGTAATAAAATGATACCATGTTGACTCAAGTATCCTCACCTAGAAACTATCCTTATTCTCATATTTCTGTTCTTAGACTTAATAATTTGAAAAGTTATGTCAGGTCTTATACACAACACTACAGCAGACCTTGGCTACTTCGATCAACTAAAGCGACTTATTATTATCTCACTGCATGATTTCTCTATCTTAGACCATCTTCACTCCATGAGTCCCTTGCGACCTAGAAGTACAAAAATGCAGATCTTGAAGTCCAAAAGCCTTTTTCTTAAAAAGAAACATGAAGCTACATAAAGTTCGATTTTATTCACGACTCAATAACCTTTCCTCTAACGTAATTCTTAAGGCGAACAAGAGATCCGTCGGTGACTTCTGTTCTTCTATAAACTGAAACCAGTGGCTGCTCTGTGCTCCCATCTGGGCTCTACTAACCATTCTTCTAGTGTTTTCTCGTAGTCATTCTCTTTATGCCAAGTAGTTCCAACAAGAATGTTAACAACACTAAACACAGAATGTGTTACAAACTCTCCCTGTATCTTTTTTTACACCATTATGCTATTGGAAATATGCAATTGAGCTTCTCCCCACCCAATCTGGTACAATGTGAAAGTCAGCTCCGATTCAAAGCAACACCCTGATTGAACAATTTAGAATCTTTCATTTGCTCTCTCCTCCCTCTTTTTGTTAGTTCTATCTGGGTATCTCAACTGAAGGTAAAATCCTTCGTCTCATCCCACAGTTCAGTAAAAAACCCTCGTTCATTCACCCTACTGGTAAAAACCCTCGTTCATCCTCCCTTCACGTAAAAACCCTCGTTCATCGACCGTCCATACACATGTAGAAGCTCAATCTAGTTCATCCACTACAGGTAAAATCTCCTGGTTTGTCTGTTTGATCGCACCAAAAATTAAACGAGACTTGCTTATACCTGTGAAATTGCCTGACACTTTCCTGCTTTGATCCTCTTATACGTTTTTGTCAGTCTAAAATCTTCGTTTTTTCTGCCCTCACATCTTCCATAATTCCCTCCAACTCTCTCTTTGCTGGTTCTCTTACTTCTTTTAAACTACTTCTTTTCACTATCTCTGTTTCATTTCTTACCTCCATATACTGGGCCTTTGTCTGTTTAGCTTCCTATTTTTCATCCACCTATCTCAATCCAAATACTTGTTTTTCCTTCTTTATTTCCTTCCTTCATCCTTGTCTTGCAGACTCCAGCCCGCCTCTTGTGTCCTTTATCCTGTTCCTCCTACCCATCCTTTACCTGCACAGTCTTCTCTGCTGCACCCCATTTGTATACACTCTTTCTTGTTCTCACCCAATCTCTTCCGACTCCTTCTAATTTGTTCTAGATTCTGACTTATTATTTCAAGATATTCCCCCATTTCTTGTCACACTCCTTCAGTGACTCCACTTTAAATACATTTCTCTTTTCCTTATTCTGCAACTTGCCTGTCTTCACCTTAATGTAATTTACCAACGCCTCATCTATCACCTGCATACGGATTGCTAACATCGTATCCAAGGTATACTTCCGCAATGCAAGTAGCGCTTAAAATCGGGGCGTATTCATGTTCCTCTATTAGTTCCTATAATAAATCTCTGATCGAATCTCTTGTGTATGGATTGGTATACAATCTGTATATCTTGTGAACCTATGTGAGATTCTCTGTTGGATAACAAGATTCAAGTTCCATGACCTCTTCAATTCCCTCCTCCTTAAATCAGGTGAACTTCTCAGTCATGAAATTCGTCTCCTCGCAGAAAATTTCTTATCTTCTCTCCACTAGCTGACTCCCCAGCCTTCTTTCTCACCGTTAGTTCTTCGCTCTCCCTAAAAGGCCTTGCAAGTTCAGATATATGTAAAGATCAGGTATTAGCTGGATGAGAGTGAGGTGAGTGAGTATTTCGTATTATAATGCCTACATTCTGTATCTTATATATATATATGATAAATCTATATATGATTTATATATATATAAAGTTGGTATATGATATATATCTCCTATATTATCTTAGGTATTCATGGAGTTATAATATTCAGTTACTGCCACCATTTTCTATTTCAGTAATGGTGGCTGACTGATACTACAACTGGTCCGGCTCTTATTTTAAGTCCGCTAGTTCCTCGTCGTTCGACGCGGACTAGCCTGAACGGAGCAGAAGTTGCGGACCCTCTTACTGTAACATGCAAAGTCGTCCCGGAGTCGTCTATGGACCGATATTGCACCGCTGGATCTATAGAGTATGCGTGCCCGCGGATCAACAACTATTTATAGTTTTGACTCGATATTTTTGTTAACGCGCACACTTAATTTGAAACACAACAATGAAAGCTCATCACATTACTTCTTTCTTCTGTATCTACCACGTCAGTTTAATCTTCTGAGTGAATTCTTACTCATTTTAAGGACCAAAAAATATAAGGAAATATAATTTTTTCTAATTTTTATAACCTATAATTTATCACTCTTTAGTCAAGTGACTTATTGTTTTTTAATATCGATTATATTCTTCAAAACCAATCTTTCAACCCTGCTAGACTGTTCTAATCCTTTCCCTAATGAGATAGGATTAATACTTCAGGAATTCTTTCAAACTGACATTCGGCATAATTAACCCTCAATCTATATCCTTTTAAATTTAATTATATATTTACTATAATATACTAGGCCATAATATCGTAAATATCAATTCTGTGTTAAAATTAACCAACAAAAATATACTATATATATATTAATTAATATATATCATTATATATATATACTTAATTTAATATTATATATTAATTATAATTATATATAATATATATATTTTATTATATATGATATATATAAAAATATATTATATATATATATATATAATATTAATATATACATATATTATATATATATAATCATATTATATATATATTATATACTTAAATATATTTATATAACTTAACTAATATATATATAATATATTACTATTATAATATATATAATAAAATTATATTATAATTAATTTCATAATATATATATATATATAAATTATTAATTTAATATGCTAATAAAGCCAAAATTTTAAAACAGGCAAAAATATAAAAACGATTTACCAAAATTGATACTTTTTTACCTGAGATTGGTTTTTAAAAAAAAGGACGGATTCGATGAGAGTATGTATAATGTCGATAATTTATCTATATCTTTTGAATTGATGTGGAGGTCTTTTTAAATTCTTTTTTATTTATTATCTATTTATTCTGATATATATATGTTTTTATATTTTTATTATTTTAAATTATATTATCAACAGGATTCGAAACTTGAATGTAAGATAACTTAGTGTTATTCAGTTATATTATATGATTTATATAGTATCAATTATTAATATATACTATATATATTATATATCATATATAAATATATAGTCATATACTATATTATTTATATATAGTATATTATAAATTATAATATTAAATAAATAAATAAATAAATACAATTATTATATACTACTATATAATATATATTATATAGTTATATTATAACTATATATATATATATATATATATATTATATATAAATAATATTAAGATATATTATATATATTATATGTATATTAATATTAATATTATATATAATATAATAAAATATTATAGATAACATAGAATTTATTAAATTTATTATATATTAATATATAATATATATAATATATACATACTATTTATATTAATCATTATATATATATATAGTATATATTAATTTATATACTTAATTATATTAATATATAGTATTTATTAATATATGTGAGAAGAGGAGATGAAGAGTAGAAGAGAAGAGAGAATATAGAGATGATAAAAAGATATAGAAATAGCACTAAAGAGAGAGATAACTAGAATAACATGCTAATTTTTATAAAGTTACGTTATCAACTTATTTTTATGGCAAGGAAGATCTGGGCATGGTAATTTAATAGTATAACTCTCTACCCTTGAGTTGAGGAAGCGGCAATCAACTGTATTATTCATATATCCTAGCAACAAGGTAGAGATAGGCATATGTAAAAAACTTAACGGTGAGAAGTAAAAGTTGAGACCTATAAACCTTCCTCTTATGCGAGGCTATAATAGCGAGAGTCTATAAATACAACGCCATCCTACTATACTCGATAAACAATCGATTGTTCCCAAATATATTCGTATTATGTATATAGTGATTTAATAATATAAATAGAGTGGGGCTAAATCGTATATAGTTACGAGCGATACATCTAGTATTAGCACAACCAAATCGATTGATGTGCGTCTGTAGGTCTTACTTTCATGATTCTCCTACCCGTATCTGTCATAAACAGAGTAGATAATTACCAGACTCTTTTTTTATGGGTGTATCTATGGGTGGCTCAAAATATTTAAGGACAGGTGAGGCCTCTGAAAATGAGAGTGAAATTCGAGTTAGAACGAATTGGACTGAATATTAGAACTTGGACTGCTTGAAGTGAACTAACACCAGCACTAACTCCTTCAACCAAGGACATCTTTCTCCCTTTCAGCATCGGGCAAGAATCTTGGCTGTGTAACTTTATAGCTTTTTGATATACTCGTTTTCATTCACATTAATCTAAACATAGTAATAATCATCACATTGGTAATTATTGGCTTTTCTCTTGTTAGGTTTATGATTAAGCTAGTTATTGATACGAAATCTCATTAGTTTAATTCAGTTGTTGTGGTGAATAAAAACGTTAGACTCGATGGTGGAAGAAAACCCTAAGGACATTCAAGGACTTCAGTCCCCTTACATCTACCAAGGAGGGAAGTTTAATTGCCACCTACGTCTCAAGAAGCTTCCTTGTAACTATTTTTTGAGACCATGCCTATTATTCTTATGAACAAGGTATAGGGAATTTCTTGTCTTTTGAAAGAAGAACATTGTGGAGGACAGACTCTGACATAAACTGGTAGCACTTTGTTTAAATTACATCAACCTATATATAATAAATATTCACACAGTAATAATTATTTAATATATAATTACTCAAGTATCGATTCATTGTTCTAGCTAATTACTAACATCATATAACATGAAATTATCATCTCACCATAAATATGAGAGGAGACTGTCCTCACTTACAATTTATACTCCAATATAATATCTCAAATTCATTCCTGTTGTCTATCTTAAAGTGATTAATACCTTGTCTTCCCTTGGAAGGTTATTAATTTAACAACTGCCCAAATCTCTCTCACCATACTCTTCTCAACCCTCAAAAGACCTGTATAATTAGAAATGAAAACGAAAAATTACGCCACGAGTCTATTATAACTAGAGTAAAGCTGGTGGCGGACGTGCGGAGGTCGGGACTTGCGATTGGCAACCCTAGGAGCGGCTAGATGTTCCTGATATGTGGTTCCTACATCACATTTTAACGGATCGCGGATCAGCACGATCGCTCCACCGGACTAAACGTTTTCTCAAGGTGCGGAGCTGCGCTAGCAGGACTACCCCAAAAAATGAGCGGGGTCCCCCACTCCTAATTTCGATATATACAATCTAGCTACACTAAATCATACATTTAAATGACAAATTTATAGAAACTAACAAAGTAGATCACATCCAGCAGATCATCCACAGTACCTTACAACTTCAGCTTAATTTCTCAAATAATTAAATAAACAATCATTTCACTCATTTATTCTATAAACATACGCTATCACTATTCACCGTCAAATCATTAACTTTGATTCCATTCAGAAAGCACTATACCACCAATAATAAAGACTTAATATATATCAAATAGCGTATCACTGTCCATATGATGATTTTCTATCTATAATCATCATCATGATTAATCAGTACCTGTTATGATACAATCTCAATAATATTAATCTAAAATACAATTTATTCTTTTCTCCTTCATTTTCTCAATCATTTATTTCTTCTGGTAATTTAAGATTTTGATACACAACATTAATTGATGGGACTGTACCTTGACCTCTCAAGTCACTTGATATAACACGTTTTTTTCGTGACGTAGATAAAAAAATCTTTCGGTGCGAAACGCAATTTCTTTCCGACCAAAAATAACCATCCGAATATAAGGATTATATCGATATTTCTTCTTATCCTGACGCAGAGGTGAACTATAACACTTTCCTTATATCTTATATGACTAAAGAAACAAAGTTCGATACCTCTCCAGTCATCACCTCTTGAGTACCGATTTTTAGATGAATTTGAGTCCTAAGGGCGGATATACTCGTGATAGCTTGATCCTCTGACACACTAAAACTCACAATTCTCCGCATCGATACACACTCTAATAGGGTCTCCATTGAATGACACACTTAGTATTCTAGATATCTGTTACGACCCATCAGTAACCTTAGGGTACCAATATACCTCAATATATCTAACCCTATATCTTGAGCTCCAGTTCTATTATAGTATTACATATTTCATACTCACTATTAGTAATATTTCATAATTTTATACCTAGAAATTTTTAACATTCTTCAACTTCTCGCTCTAATACCTATTATCCATTTATCTCTCTCCTTACTAATAAATGACCTATATCAATTACTCACCCAAAATTATAAATCATATTGCCTATTCCTATGTAGCATCACCTATCACAACCCTGACTAGTAACATTCACATATCAAAATACTATTTCATATATATTATGGTACTACTAAATGTTAGTGGATGAATTTAGTTCGAAAGTGTTTCACCTATACACTAACAACTTCTAAGTCAACATTAAACTCTTACATCTATGTATACGAAAGTCACGCCATATTACATTTAATTTACTATTATTACTGAATTCACTATTCTTTCATCATTATACATTATATTAATATAGTTATATATATATATTATATGATTAATTATATATATATATATATATTAATATATTATATGAATTTAATATATAAATTGAATAATAGGTAGGAATTGCACATAGATAATAGTATATATTGTAAATTATAGGTAAGGGTATGCTTACTTGGGTAATGAGTGAGATATGTAATTATTGACTATAGAGTTGATATGGTTGGGAACTAATACTATATTTCAGAATAAAATATGTCATGCTATAATATAACACTAATTTGGTGTAACAAAGTAGAGAGAATTGTGATTTATGAGCAGTGGATGACTACCGGAGCAGATCAAAGATTTGGTTGTGAGTGTCTTAGAACCATGGTCAAGATGGTCAGAACAATAGCAGATAATACGGGTATCTACATATAAAGTATATCGGGAGGGGCGCAAAAAATGAAGGCTCGAATCTTGAAGTTGATATCGGTGCGAGGTAAACATGAAAGAAAAAGTTAGAGCAGAGTCGTTCTGATGAAAGTTCACTCGTGAAAAAACGAATTGGTCCACAGTTAGTAATTAACTTGACGAGGTGTAATTCGAGTGAGCCACGAATAATATTAATCCAGTAGGTGATAATAATTAGATCAAGGAACTGAGATAGGACGAGATATGAGTATTAGATTGATTGTATTGAAATTTGTATCGATAAGTTGTGAGTATAAACAATAAATATTAGTTATATGAATATAATGGAGAGCTATATAATAAATACTAGTTATTCCATGATAAAGATATTTGAGAGTAAGTATATCGCAGTATAATAGTCACTATAAACTAAATTAACTAATATAAGTGGTAGTAAAATGAATAAGGGTTAACATACTGTAAGGAATCTAATATCAGGGAAAAATTTATTTAATATTCCATACGTATAATGGACGATAGATAATCTAATAATTACTTAATTATATTTTATGGTTACGAATAAGTCTAAAGAGTGCGTAAGTGACTGAAGGACTGATATATATGATAGTAATTTATGAATACTTTGAAACTCTATAAGGGTTAGTTGAGGGTTTCTTCTTCACACTTCAAAATCTTTATCATTATTATATACAAAAATATCAATGCATTAATATTATTATTTTTTGTAATAAGAAATTAATAAATCACTATGTATTTAAGTTTTTTGCTATTTTGCCAACAAGGCGGTGTGAAATGATTAAACTTAAGGTAAAGCTCTGTAATAAGTATACAGTGTAGTATTTCAAAAGTTGGCTGCGAGTTCGAGTAGTCGGAGTTCGGTGGGAGGTTCTGAGTTGTTGGTGAGTCGAGCAGTATTCTTCTTTGCCAATGGGATCATCGCAATCAAGAGAGTCTGAGAGTCGAAATTCTGGTGGAAGTGGAGTACGGAAGTACGCTCGTAGAGATACGGGCTGTAGTGGTAAGAGAAATATACTCCTGTGTTAGGAACGAGGGGAAAAAGTCGGATGCGTGGAGATCGAAAATGGTTCTTTAGTAGTATGTCAGGAAGATATCGGGGAAAGTCGTCGGCAAAGGTCGGAGTCAAAATTGTGAATAGAAACGTTTGTCTTATTTTATTATTTCTTTGGATTATTATTTATTTTAATATATTATTCATTAATATTATTTTTGAGTATATATTTTGGGATTAATTTAGTGATGTGTATCTGAAAGAATTGTTTAGATATGGTGGATGATTATATTCTGGCAGAGTGTAATGTATTATTGTTTATGAAATTGAATCCTGAGGGATTGGTATTAGTATTATTTTAGATGTCTTGATTATTATTTCAAATAATTTTTTTTAATCATCGTGATATTATCTACCATCATGTGACATACCTGTAGTATTCGCAAAAAATCTGTATATTTCTAACCAAATGGCTGGATGTATATACTAATCAGAACTCAATAAAAATACATTGATTTCCTGATATATCCACTCTCATTTCATAAGAATTTGTTTATACACATTTCGTGTGCACTCCCCCGGAAAACGCTCTGAACACTAGACTTTAGATCCTTGGATGTGACTTCGCACCTGTGCCCTCTGCGTATATGTATGATCACTTCTTACATGTATGACAGAGTGTAGCTAGATGGGTGTCTAATTTTGAGTGAACTGATGACAACGATTTCGAGACTAGTCCAAAATCTACTAATCGCTGATTGCAGCCGCTCGTAGATTTTAGATCTGTTAGACCATCAAGGTAAGCTATCGATTATGGTTTTGGGGGTGTGGCGAATCCATTAAAAGAGTGATTTGTAGAGGATTTAGGCAAGAGAGATTTGTAGGACTAAAGGTGATACTATAATATTGAGAGATGTTTGATTAGGTCAACGCGTAGATAGATAAGGTTATGGTTGTAAGTGAAGGACAACTCCTCGGTATAGTGATCGAGTCTAATTGATTAAGTATAATGTAGTCGAGTAGTATCCACTCAGCCGTAATACAATAAGTTAGTTCTCGGTAGGTTATAAAGTATTTTTATATAGTATATGTATAATGTTTTTAGTGATAGGAAGGGAAATGAAAATACCGAGTATTCTATGAGTTATTATAGAATATAGTGATAGATTCAGACGATATATAAGTATTTGATTTAAGATAAAAAATAGGTACACTAGGAAATAGTGAGCTTAGGCTCAGATACAGCGCCCATTTCAAATACGTGTATGGTATAGTGAGCATTGTCTCGATTAAGGCGGACTTTAATTGTGCCTGAGGTGCGTCCTTTGGTTGTTTTAATCTTATTACCTTAATAATTAATTTAGAGATAGGTAACTCGCCGTTGAAAGTGTTTAATTATCGAGATCGAGCAATGTCAAAGTACAAATAGTATGAACTGTAAGTATTCATTTCGTTGTCATTTATTGAAATTGTCAAACCATATACGGATCGCCCCCTTCTCCATGAAAACATTCGTGATGATCCCTTCCACCTGTATTCACTTTTTTTATGTTTCACTCTTCTCGGCCTTGTGTTCCTAATCAACGAATACCGCTGATAGACGTCCTTACGAACCGCCTCTCATTGCTGAGAGACATCGACTGTGTAATACCGCGAGAGTGGTATACGGAGAGTGCAGTACAGACCTTGAGATCAAGCATGAGGAATACTCATACCAGTATTCTCAATCCCTCGTATGAGTGGACGCTACGAGAATACGCTCCCACACCGTCCAATGATAAATTAGTATTATTGATCTTAGTTACGTTGTAATCTAGTGAATTCGGAAACCACATTAAACTTTCGAACTGCACAACTGGCCTTTCTCATCACCAATAATGCCATCCCTAATGAGTATGCAATTGGAGTCCAACCCTCAAAAGAGAAAGCACAACTTGAAAGCAACTGTTATTTCATGACTCAAGCAATATTAACAAATCATGACATGAGTACGGTAGGGTATGAATGACTCCTTTATCATGGGAGTCCTCTCTCTACTACATATCGTGTCATATTTCTCTCATTATTATCTACTACTTTATTAGATATTGAACTAATACCTGGAAACTTTAAAGTCTGAAGTATAATTAGTTGAGTGAGTATTCGGGATCTGGATTCTAGTAGTAAGTCCGTATATAGGGTAGTTAAATAGTTTATTACTCTATCTTTAATGTCGATCGCAGTATGATATCGTAAACGTAGCATCGGGAAGTCTCGTCTCTATTATTATGATACTTAATTTTGTGTACTATGATGATGTATACAGAACAAGCTATTTATCTGAGACTACTAACGGTGTAGCTCCATCATATAACTCTATAATATAATATTATAATCTCACATCTGCCTTACTATATACTCTACCTGACTCTTCTCTTACCTCTAACCATCATCAGTACTATTAATAAATGCTACTAATGACTTAGTCCTCCTGCTTATTTCACCTAACCTATGCCTGGATTCTTATTACATAATTCTATTATTAAAGCACTCAATTTCCCCTTTATCACCTCCTCCCTAATTCTCTACTTATCACATGCTGTTCACTCTATACTTACGTCCCTTCCTTCATCATATCTTCTATATGTGATGACTTCCTTCTGCGTGTATTTTACTATCTCACTACTCAATGCGGTCATTCTGTTGTCGACTGACTCTAGGTACTCTTGAATATCACGAATCTAGTCTTTCAATGGCAGCCACACAATATTCTTCTTCTGTTCATACCACACATAAGAGTTCTAAGTTCAGAAAACACGTCTAATGGTGTACGTCTCTACACCGAGTCTTTTCTGGTTAAGAAAGAAAATTCGGTCTATATGTAGGGAAAGCTTACCTATGGCATATGATTTCTCGATATGTACCTGTTTCGCCCACTATCGTAGTATATTTTCTCTCTTTTAAGACATAGAACGTTACACTTTAACACTGGCGTCTCCTTGTTATATGCTTTTCAGCACTTATTTTCTTTTCTGTCGTGGATACTTGTCTATCAAAGATGTTATGTTTTTCGCCAGGAACACAATATGTTTGAAATGCGTATTCAACCATACATTTCTAGAAGTATCCCACGATACCGTCTTATATACTTACCTCATGGTCAGACATTATGCTCGACGCTTGTTGCACACTTCTTATTATCTCTCACCTTCCACCTGCCGTATTATATACCACTAATGGTATTTTTCATGCGCTCACATATCCCTACGGGTAGTTACCGTGAGTTTTTAATGTCACTACATTTCGTTAACTGCTCAGTGTCTTCATTGGTTCAACCTCTTGTCTTCCAGCTTACCTTTGCACTCCGCTGCATCGTCCCGCCGATCGTACTTACGTTCCTTGTTGTTTCTGCCAAACAGGTTTTTTTCTCTTACAGCAACCCCGCATAAGTCAACATTGTGGTGATCTGTTTCTCGCATCTTTTCCTTCTTTTACCTGCGGTGACTGCTTTCTGGCGTTCAGGGGCGCTCACTTATGTAATTCCACACACACCATAGTGCCATAACCTCATAATTTCTTTTTTTACGGCTCCTTCTGTGACCACCATTCACTCACGTGGTTTCGATCTTGGCTGTTTTTGTATCTTGGAATTCGCAGTCAGTCTAACTTCCACTTAAGCGAGGTAAATCTTTTCATCTAAAATCCTTGCGATTACCCTTTCGCTTTTCGCTCTCGCTTTCAAACTGTACATTCCCGTTCTTTATGGATTTTGATAAATGGGCAAAAACTGAAAATAACAAATTGAGTTTGAATCAGGCACCTACTCTTCATATGTTCCTTAACTTTTATTATGCTTACACTAAAGTAGCACAGCTTTCACTTATCGCTTTGGCGAGGTTAAGAGAGATCTAATTGGCAAACAGAAAATTTCTGAGATCTCTGGTCTTAGTACTACATTTTCATACGGTTTTAAGAAGAGCTAATAACTTCTAAAATCGTTTATCATCATCTGCTCGAGCTTTCACGAACATTGTGGTTTGTTCGACAGCACAATGTGTGAGAAGCTTTTCATTTTTTATTTCATCCATCTCAACGAATGTACAACTTATCTATTTTAAATGAAGGGACAGGTTACAGAAATGTTGAGATTTTCAGAGGAGTGAAAAATATACTATGCTAATTCCGCAAAAAAAAAAAATCAATGCGATGCGAGTGCAAATTCCGATAATGGGTAGAGAATATCGGATAATACGGAAGTATGCTACACCGTCTAGTCTTTTAAGGTATTTTACGTGTAGAATTTGGAGATTGATTTCATTGCGAAGAAGTGGTCTATTTTTTTATTCTCAAAGCAAGCGAAAATAAAATAGTTAAAAAAAATAATATGTTTTATTGTAATGAGAAACTAGCCTAAGTTGCAGAGTCGATATTTTTGAATTTGACTGCTGAGTCGGAGTCGGGAGTCGGGTCGGAGTCGAAAAATTTTGTTTAAGTGGAGTCGAGTCGGAGTCGGAAAATTTTGAAT
Source organism: Trachelipus rathkii (assembly GCA_015478945.1). Lineage (NCBI taxonomy): Eukaryota > Metazoa > Arthropoda > Malacostraca > Isopoda > Trachelipodidae > Trachelipus > Trachelipus rathkii. The sequence continues at coordinate 95,284 of JABUQX010009100.1, forward strand.
TTGACTAATGGAGTCGGAGTCGGAGTCCGAAAAATTTATTTTAGACTCCGCAACCCTGATATATTTATATTATAATATAATGTTATATTATATTCATATATATAATCAATAATAGTATTTATACGGGGAGTTATACTGTATAGTAGTAATAAATACTACTATGTAGATATATATATATATATATATAGTATTAATTATTATATATGAGTAAATATTATTCTATATATACTATATATGCATTATATATATTATATATATAATAATATATTAATATATATATCTATAAATCAATATTTATATATATATATCTATTAATTAATATAATTATTATATATATTATATATATTAATTATGCTATTCTAGGTATGATTATAGTATGTAATATTACTCGTCGGGTGAATATAGATATATATATATGATAGTATATAACTATATATATAGTATATATACGAGGGTACGCGTATATATGTATATATATAGGATATATATATATCTATTATTATAAATAGTATATCTTATCATATAGGTAATATGTATATAGGTATAGGCAATATATATTAGTATTTATATATATTTGTATTATAGTATATATACGTAGTTAGTATAAAGTATTATATATTTATAATAGGTGGAAGCTAGGTTAATAATATATAATTATCTTAATATTAATATAACTTATATAAATTTGGTTATAGTATATATATATATAATATAGTATATAATATATAATATATATAGTTAATATATTTAATAATGTCCATGTTAGAAAATATTAATATAATATATATATGCTATACATTAATATATAGTATAGGTAGTGAGGTAGGTAGTAGGATATCAGTATAATGGATATGTAGACTATATCAGATATAGTATAATGACTATGATAATATTATATTAATATCGTCACTTCATATATATTTTAGTATTGATATTATAGTAATCTTATATTAAATAGCTTATATGTTCTTTCATTATTATACTATATATTACTCTCTAGGTTAAGATATATATCTAATAGTGTTATCTTTATATTAGTAATATAAGATATATTATCTATTAATATTTAATTATATTATAATATATATTATAATCTATTATTAATATTAATATATTAGATTCTTATTTGTTTATATATAAACCTCACGCGAGATATCTGTTTTCAAATATTATAAAATAGCTCTTATATGTATATATATAATCTATAGTATCTAACTTATTAGTAGTTATATAATAATTATATATTACTAATATATATAATATAATTATATATATCTTATTCTGTTTATATCTCTAACATTAGTATGAATAGTGAACACAATTACTTTTGATACATAAAATTTATTCTTAAAGTTAAAAAATTTACATAGTTAAATTATCAATAGACTAATTTATTGAGTGTAAGTTTTTTAAGGAAATATTCAATTTAGTGTAATAAGCACATATGTAATTTAATGCAAAAGAAACTGCTAAAAATTTTTAAGTTAATAACAACTAAAATGTGTAAACTTCAAAAGGAAATATGTTCGAAACAGAAAACTCACATGTTCTTGGTTCTAACTACACAAATACATGTGTGAGTCGCTGTCTACAGCTATTACTATCTTCTATTACTATATTATATCTATCACTCTCTATTATCATAAAAACAGTTTATTGGATTTTCGTTCTATTTAATTAATCATCATATTTACTATATATAAGAATCTTTATCTATATATATCTATAATATAGACCTATATATTTAATCTATATTCATATATAATTTCTATATATCATCTCATATATTATCTTATATAGAGTATATCAATCATTAATTAATTATATATAATATTTATTATATCTATTATATATTTTAATATATATACTTATATTCATTATATTATCATTCATTCATCTTTCTTACTCATTTCTCTTACTGTACACTTTGCAGTACCCCTCTCTATATTTATTTAGTATAATTTAATACTGATCGTGACCTATTTTTATTCTACACTAACTGATTATATTTTTGTATTTTGAAATATAGAATTCCAATATTAAATTACATTAGTTTGAATTCTTCAATTCTTCAATCTTTTTTATTATTTCTTAAATTCACTTGAAACAATAATCAATCTTATGAACATATGCATAACATTGTTCTATTTACAACTACCTATTATGTATTTACTAGTAATCACCTGTTTTTTGAAAATTCCTTTTTTTGGCACTACAAATATTCATAAGATCGATAGTTTGAGGGTCGCTAGATATTGCATATTGAATACGTTATAATTTTCGATGGAAATATTCTCTACTCTAATCTTTCATCTATCTATTCTTCTATTTCACCTTTCAATTTTAATAAAATTCAATATTTTCTCTCATTCCATTTACTACGTCTTTCACTAACCAGCTTTGTATACTTCTCTTGCCATCAGACTACGCCTGCGTCGTACCTTGCGTAAAAGACGCTTGATGATGTTAAACAAAAGAAAGGTGGACAAGCTGGTTCTTCAGTGGGAATATTAGTACCTTGCTTTTAAAATGGGTCTTTACAGGATAATTGATTACAAATATAACATCGGATGTTCGCGCTGGATGTTATTGGTACCCACTCTTTAGGTTCTGCTGCATATTTTTAAAGATAGTCGCTAAATTGGAATCTATTCTTTCCTTATATGCCGACATCTCCTATATTGATCTTTGTCTATACTATCTTGATAGCGTCCGTAATATAAATTCTCTGGAGTATCTTCAAGATCAACTGATATACGATGTTATTGGAGACATCAGTTAATTTCTCTGAACTGCTCTTTCATCTTTACTATCATTATCTATCCGCTCCTTTTATAGGCCCCTTGCTTGATATTTGTACCTTACTCGTCTAATATGCTGTCTTGACCGCCTTTACTAGTTACTCTATCCTCTCCTCTCTCTATCATCTCTATCATTCTCTACCTCCTTATATTCCCTTCTGTTCATGTCTAGGCTCTTTACATTATCCTCTCATTATCTGCACCCTTTTATTAGTATCTATATCTCTCTTTATTATATAATACTATACTACGTATAATCTCTCTATCTCGTCGTCTATACTTATTACTCGGATTTCTACATCTCTGGTAATTAGTTCTACCCTCTACGTCATCGGTGGTTTTGTCCACCCCCTCGTCGATCCTTTCTACGTGAATCAATCTCCATCTACGGAATCAATCTCTTCACTAACATAACACTTATCACAACTTCGAGAGATATCTGACCCGTGCACACAGAAAATCTGTCGCTCTTCTCCAGGCAGTTTCTCTATGGACACAATATCAAACGAGCTTTCTACTTTAACGCCCTCAAAGTTGTTAAACTTGTGAGTTTATCGCGAAATAACAGGCATCTTTATCGAATGAGTTAGATCAAGAAGATTCCACTGTTTGGGCTTAGGTCTCCATTTCAGGCACTACCCTCAAGTACGAGTTGGAGTTGTTTAGTGTCGCAAATAAGCTTTCGTGTTTGGTTAATGGGTTTATTTGCATCAGATGCTATCAATCTATGTAGGAGATACTGTAAACAAATCTTATATACGATGCTCAATAACTCGAAGACTTAAGGCACTGGAGCCCTCAGAGATACGAGCAACGAGATGCGGCTCACTAATTTTTTTTTTTTATTATATACAACCGACTCTAGTGGAGCAAACTTCGTTTACCATATATACTTTTTCAGAGCGTAACTTAATATATTTTTCTAAGAGACTTTCGCCGATTTCTTACGTTTCAACTACGTTTCAATTTATTTATTATAATTATTTTTTATAAGATAAAATATCCTTGTGACTTTTTCCAAAAAATCAAAATCTTTTGTGAATCTTCTTATTTTATTTTAATAACATAATGCCAATGGGTTTTTTTACAACTTTGAGAGTACTGTCCACTCACTTTTTCCCCTACGGAGAGCGAACGATTTTCGTAATTTATCATGAACTATTCTCTTTAATATTTTTATATTATTTTTATATGAAAACATATTTCCGAAGTTGCATTTATTAATAATTTTGGGGTAGGACTAAAACTCCTTAACTGGGTTAAAACAAATTACCTTAAATATAAATATATATATATATATATATTATTATATATATAATAATATTATTATAATATATTAATTTATATATATTAATAATAGTATATTATATTTATAATAAATATTATATTATATTATAGTTAAGTTAATATAAATTATATATAATATATTATATTATATATTATATATATAATATAATATATAATTAATATATATATATATAATATTATAATATATTAATATAATTATATACTACTTATATTAATAATATATATTAATATATATATTAATAATAGTATATTTCTGGTCTCACGGGTGTCGCTGCGTGCTCGAAGCAAGGTCATGCCATTGTAAGCTTAGAGAATTAAGTAATTATAGAGTTAGCAAGGAATAAAAAAAACCTAGTAAAACATTTGAGTTAAGAGACGTTATGAGGACAGAGGCAGGATTCATCGAATGAAGACTTAAAAGAGAAAGGATTGACTGTAATTCGTAGATAAGTAGTGTAGTAATAGACACTGAATTAAAAGTAGGCTAGATGGAGTGAGGGGTGAAGAGAGGGAGAGATAGGCAGTTAAGAAGTATATGGTAGGAACAGGCAAGAGTACAACGAGTGTGATGTGAACCGCCTGGAAATCCCTAGCAGTATACTGAGTGCGGAGGAAGCGAGAGACGGGATGTGACCGAGAATAGAGTACGTTAGTGTAAGAAGATGTACAGAAGATTGACAGACTGAGTATGCGGGGAGAGAGAGATAGGTGATGAGACGAGGTTCACATTTTGTAAAGAGATCCGTGTGTAATGAGTAATTGAGGGGGTGTCGAGGAGGTGGAAGCAATCCCCCGGTACGGCGCGAAGAAAGCACGCTCGACAGTCATGTAGCGCCAATGCGTTCTTGTTTAACAATAGAGCTTAGAAGATAAAGAAAAGCATCAGACAATTTGGGCAACGCTTTTCCCTGTGCCGAGCATGCACTCGTGTCAGTTACACCGCAGAAATCCTTCGTATTTCTCAGCTGCGAAACGGTAATATCGACTAAATACAAGTTTCTGCATGTAACAAATCAATTATTCATATCTATTTTTTAATTGACTCAAAAGACGTTGTATTCCTACCTTCATCCTTTTCTCTCATCTTTTAAAGATTTTCATTCGCATCAAAAACCATTAGTTACTTCTGAATTAATTAAAACATGTTTATTTATTTTTCTCTTTCATGCTGGCACCGTATTTTTTAGTTCACGTGCATCCACCTGTCTTTCTAGTTGAACATGCATGATGCTTTCGCGACGCTGATATTTTTATCATATACGTTTACAAGATCCCGCTTTTTGGACCCTGTCTAATATATGCGAATTATCTACACAGCGTACCTAGATTGCATTTATATTTAGCCCTGTCTTTACTATCCGCGAACAAAGGTTAATTTACTTGTGGAAGGTCAAACAAACTCATATCGAGATCTGTATTTCTCACTGCTTATCCTCCGCGGCTAAATTGTATATCATAGCGCAGTATAACTCCATTATACTCTTCGCCGTGATTCGTGGGAGTCAGTTTGATGATTGTGGATGGGTCAAGATCGAAGAAAAAAAGGATGAATTTGAACACAAGATTATTGTTTCTAGATCTTTGAGTCAGATTTTTGGATGACCGGAGCTGACCAGCAGCAATTTTCGAGGATCGAAAAATGAGATTCCATTCCATGTAAAATTATTCCCTCTTCGTAGTTTTATAGAGAAAACCTTTCGGTTTTTTTTTTTGGCTCATTTTTAGTTTTTAACTAATATTGGTGAAAATTTTAAAACGCAGAACTGTATTATTATTATTAATTATATATATATTAATTTATTATTTATTAATATTCATGTATTATTTATTTAATTATTAGTAGTAGTGAGTGAATAGATAGTAGTCAGTCGTAAGTTAGTGTAGATCACGTCCAGTAGTAATGTAGTGTAGAAGCTAATACGTTAAGTAGATGTAGTAGTATATTATTATTATTGATTATTATTAAATTATTTTCTTATTAATTATTATTTATTATTATTATCATTATTATTAATTATTTTATTATTGCTTATTATTATTATATATTATTATTTTATTATTATTATTGATTGATTATATTATTATTATTATTTATTATTATTATTATTATTATATGTATATTATTAATTATTATTATTATTATTATTATTAATTATTAATTATTATTTCTATTATATATCAATAGTATATATATATAGTATATATATATATTCTTCATAGCTTATTCTTATATATACGTCTTAGTATATATACTATACGTATAATTTAATTATTAATTATTATTTACTTTTATATACTATATATATATATATTATATTACTTCTTATTATTAATTAATATTTAACTTTATAAATTATAAATGATTATATTTATTTTTCTTATAAATTCTTATTCAATAATAATTATTAATGAAAACGCTATTATTAAAATTAGTAAACTTATATAATTATTATTATTTTTACAAACATGATATTTTCATTTCTTTTTACAAAACTATACATGCTGCAGCAAATTCACATTTTTATGAATCTTATACATATTATTATTTTCTTATTATTATTTATTATGGTATTAATATATGTTTACTATATATATTATTATATTGATTATTATTATTATTTCTATTCATTATTAATTATTATAATTAATATTTATCTTAATCATTATTATATATTATTATTATTTTTAATTTAATTATTCATTTTATTATTAATTTTTTATTAACATTTAGTTCTCACAATGATTTCGCTAAAAATATCAACAAAATCACCTATAAGATTGCCATAAAAATAAATATATTATAATCATTTATTATCTCAATTTTTAGATTAACTTTCACCGTTGTATATAAAATATTATGGGGTGGTACAAATATGACATAGGAATCTGTGAAATTTTCAAGTCTCCAGCCGGATACAATCTTCTACCGGGAATAGCCCGGAATCCCAAATAAAATTCTCGGCCTTTTTTCTTAAATTGGGAATTCCGGCCGGAACCTTCCTCCTCTATTGGGATTATTTTTTCTTCTCCTATCTTATTTTATGAACTCTTCCTTTAAAGTATCAGATCACTTTAAAGAAGTATACACTAAAAAAATTTCTTTTTAAT
>JABUQX010009100.1:112500-117500 GCA_015478945.1 Trachelipus rathkii
TCATAGTTGATTATGGGTACTTGGAAATTATCGAGTTGAGAGGTATGTTTTCCGCGTAGGAAAATTTTTTTTCTTACAGGCTTATGTAGAGTAAATGCTCCTTCACCTCTAAATTTTTTTAATCTTTTTTCTCAATAATTAGGAATGACTTAAGCAACTCGTGAAAGCCCCCAAATATTTGGTTCTCAGGGTTAATATTTTATACATACTTACCTTGGGCCCTGTCCGCTTTATGATAATATGTAGCGATTATATGATATTAATAATAAAATAAGTGAAAAATAAAAATTTCCTAATATAAATTAGCAAATTAATAAATAAAAATCAAATTTAAAGTTATAAAATGAAATTAAATAAAAATAAATTTAAAACAATAAAATTAAACATTTTATAATATATAATAATTATATATATATTATTTCAATATACTCACTTATTGGTGATTTATGTGACAGATTATGATGAATATATATTATATATTTATATATATAATATATATATTATAATTATATTGTAAATATATTATTATATATATATATATATATTATTGCAACCTTGTTCGAATTATAAATTGTAAATTATAAAAACAATTAGTTACAATGTAGAAAAGATTTATGTCAAGAATGTATATTATTTCAGATAACTAAATTTACTTTAATGCGATCGGAGAATCTGGCTTTGCGTGTTCACGTAGGATCTAATGCTGCATTCCTCTCCCGTAATGACTCTACTTCGGCGCTGAAATCTTCAAATGATTTTTACATCTTTCACTACTCATTTCCTCATTCCAAGCTGATGTAAAGCGATTATGGTCGACGACCTCTATCATCTTATCAACGTTGTTAGAGTTAAACAAGAAACTGGAACTGTAGATATATTGTAAACCAGGCGGTATGAGGTATTTATAAGGTCCTCCAGTGTATTCGTATCTTCTAATCTATGTAGGAATTCATCGTTCATCTTTAGGAACAACTCGATGGATTCTTTACCACTTATTGTAATTGCGTGCGCACTTGGTGAGAAAACAGATGACGCATTGCGACGTAGCCAGCAGCCTATATGTACCCTGGGAATGTTTTCATGTAAGGAAAAAACCAGTGTAAACAGCTTGTGATCTTTCAGACCCCACCTTGTGATATAGGCAGCCCTCCATTCATTTACCACGCTGAGTTCGTATAGTCCTTTGGAAACCCAATCGAGACCAGCTTCCAGAGATGCGAGAACTTTCTACCAGAGATGAAAAGTAAAGGTTTGTTATAAACTGGGAGGGGGGCTAAGCATGTAATGTATCGGTCCCCTGATGATCTTCTTCTAAAACGAAGGATGATCGCGCAATGCTGATGGACCACAGACCAAGACGTTAGCTCACTGATCGTGGTATTTCTAACTAAGCACGTCATTTCGTTCGTAACACAGCTACTAACCACTGGAAGGAGGGAATACAAATATATGGTTTGCCAGAGCACGCGCAGGGTTTATATACATGAATAAGAGGTGGGCGGAGCTTATTTAGCTCCGCCCCATATTACTGTCTTACGGTCCACCAACCAATCACATCAATAGGATTAAGAGGCGGAGTTACACTTTTAGGCCTAATTGCGTTAACCTCGTTCTTGTATATACAAGAATGAGTGTGTGTATTCTTGTATATTCCTGTCCGTCGTGGTTTCTGAGTATTTTATGATGAGAGTGAATCAGTTGTAATCAAATGACGTAATGTATATTACATTCTTAACCAGTTTCGCGCTAGTTCATTTCGCTTTTTTCTTATTACTTGAGGACTACTTATTGTTTTGCTCTTACGATGTAATATTCCCTTGTAAGGCCTTTCATTAGGACCTACAGGATCGGATACCGCTGTCTGATAATGATTTTCCAAATCCTGTAGCCTTTGCTTATTATTAATTAAGCTCCTAGGGAAATTAATGCCCTGTAGTTCACGTTTAATGGCATCCCAACCTGGTATAGGCTTCTTTTTCCAGTCCCGAATTAAGTCTGAGACTAAGTCTACTATATTTGAGCCCTGCAAAGGCCGTTCATTAATTACAATCTGTCCTAATTCGTTCCAAATTAACTGATCTTTTATAAGTATCATATAACTGCCCGTTTTCCTTTATTCCTCTAAATTGTAGGGGGCAATGCTGTTTTCTAAAACCCCTTTTTAAAACCCTTTCTTCATAATCCCCGCTTGTGAAACTCATTTGAAATAGTGCATTCCTGTACTTGTCTTTGGACTTCTAATAATTTTTGTATATTCCTGATATTTCAACCTTTTCTCGTCTACATTAACTTTTGAAGTTAATATATCTGCTAATTCCTTTTCAAAAATACGTACCTGTTCAATGCGAGGATCAAGAAGTGTTTCGGGCAGTGGTTGAGGAATAACCAGAGAATTATCCTGTAACTTTGTATATTGTTCGAAGGGGATTACTACAGCCTTCTTCATTCTTACGTGTGATTCCCGGCTATCAGTTTAGACAACAAAGGACCAACTACGGAGAAGAGTAATGGAAGGAAAACTCCTCCTCCCTGTTGTAACAGTTTCTTTTTATGCTTTAAATTCTTATTCGTCTTAACTTTACGGACAAGTTTACGAATGATGTTGCTGTGACGACGTAACTTTCTCTTCTGACCAGTTTTCAATGGTATGACATTTTTTATCATATTTAAACAGATCTCACAGATACAGTTTACAAATGCCGTGTTTTTTAGCAATTTCTCTTTTTCTTTTTTACTAAGTTTCTTATAATTTTTCATCAACGGTAAATATTTCTTTATACGCATTATCCTGGAATATAAACAGTTTCGATTTCGGAAGGTAGAATGTTGGCGGAGCAGCACTCTGTATGTGTTTTTAGGGTGAAGTTCGCACATCAAAATAACCGTGGGATCGAAAGTAACCTCTTTAATATACTTTTAAGAATCTTTCCCTTTGAAGGGCGCCATTTGACTGCTAGCACGTTGAATTTCTTGACTCGTGTCTCGTCCTCTGCCGAAAAAGAATTCAAATACTGGTATTCCAATGAGAATACTGCGCATATGCCCTTCTTTGGGAAAAAATGTTCTGGTAGAAGAACACCGAGATATTTAGCTGATGAGAATAAAACTGTAAATTTCAAGCTACATCAAAATATTCACCTTAGCATAGTCATCCAGTATTATTCACCTTAAGTCCTTTTATGTTTCTCTTATAAAGATTTTAACGTCATAATGCCTTCAAGGAAATGAAATAAGGGTTATATGTCCCGTTAAACTTTGCCTGAAATACGTTATAACAACACCATATTATTTTCACAGGTCGCTCTTCAAATATCTCTAATTCACTTAATAATTTTAGTATTGCAAATTGTTTTTTCCGCACACCGTTTGACGCTTATAAAGGCAGTCGCAGGGTAGCGGAAAACAGGAATGAATGCAACGTTCCTCACATGATTGACATCTGTTTAGTTCAGTAAAGATGTAGTAATAACCCGGAATTCCTTTAAATATTATTTCTGCTTACCCAAAGGTTCATGTCTAATGCGTTTATCAAACTTACTCTTCGAGGCTTTATACAAATATGCCATCGCATCAATCGCTTTCAGTTAGGTATTCTCTTAGTACAATGCACACCATCCTCCTAATATCATATCGAAAAGTATCACGTAATAGAAATCATGTCATGTTTATTTCTGACCGTGCAGTGTAAAATAAGATCACAACCATTGTTGTTTTTAAACATTGAAAAAATTCTATACATGTCTATTGATTCCAAGAAGAATTCAATAATATCTTCAGAGTTTTCCGTAAAAGCATTTTCTTAAATGTGTAGTATTCCTCATACAACATATAATGTGCCGTATTTACGTGATTACTCAACATTTCTGACCTTACACTCTGTAATAATACCCTCTTGCGAATCTCGGTCATATACTTCAACTGTTGTATTCCTGTAATAAAGAAACCGTACCGGGTGCGTTTAAATGTACATGAGTTATACGCTCTCCATACTCTTACCTCCATTGATTATGTTATGTTTCTTTGAAAACTCGATAGTGAGTTGTTTAGGTTTCCTCTTCACACTCTGACTGATAACTACTTTTGTTCCGATTAAACTAACCGAGGATTACTGGCCCTGCGAAAATGAATGTTTCGGCCTGTAACATACATTAAGTAGTTCTCTGTATTCATAAAATATCCTTTGTTACTAATAGTTTGTAACGAGCTAGTACACGTGTTAAATTCAACTACCTTTCTGCCTTCTTGTTATAAAAACCAATTGAAAACTCCACAGAACCGAAGATTTCCTCCTGCCACGTACAATGTGCCCCTGTAATAGAGATGAAAACGGTTAACTCTGACCAATGATCGGCAACGTAAAATACAAGGTTCTTGCAATAGAAAACGAAACAACTTCTTACTTCGCCTAAAGGTTACAATGGGAACTGAGGATCCCATCAAAATACTCATGCCTTATCTGGAAAGTTATAAAGAGGGGTAAATATATTTCTAATTCCATCTATCAACTTTTGAAGCCGACAGGATGCATTTCTTAACCAAGTGCATCTCATGCCTGTTGTAAATCAGAATAAATCTTTTTTAATGTTCCGTCCAACCAAAGTGAAGTCCTCTTAATTACAAATTAACGTAATCTATCAAATCCACTCACTCGATTACCAACAGCGATGCACCTTTAGAGTTTATAGTAACTGGTTCGGGGGACTTTTACATCGATCCCTGCGACATCCATTTATACTTGAAAGTGAAACTTTTATCAGAAGACGGAAGCGACCTACCTACATCCGATGATCATGTCGTTTACACTGAGAGTAACTTCTTGTATACCGCTTTCAGCCAGCTGGAAATATTCCTTAATGAAACACCTGTTAATTCAGCTACAGCCTTATACCCCTACAAATGCTACATCAACAATCTTTTAAACTTTAGTGAAGATGCGAAACAATCCCACCTGCAATCTCTGGTGGGTCTACAGCCTTAAAAGATGTAATAAGCATATTGAC
>JABUQX010009101.1:0-7500 GCA_015478945.1 Trachelipus rathkii
AGAGAGTGCGTTGGGCGGTGGTGACCAGGTCCGCCTCTTTAGGAGGGGTCATAGGATATACTCTAAATAAATAAAAAAAATATAAAAAAAAAAAATTTCGCTCATTTAATAGCTACGCGGTAGTACTACAAGGTTTTATTTAGAATCATATTTAAATTCTAGAAAGTTTTTTATTTAATTTTTTAAATAATGTAGAATTAGGGTACAAAATTGTCCTTCAATAGATATTTCACTTTTGAAAATGAGTTTTTTACTTCGTTAAAAATGAAGAAAATTGTGGATCGGATTTTGAATTATTTGTTCAGTGGATCACTCGAGTACTGTTAGCTTTAAACTGGCAAGTAAATTTTTTTTGATCCAAGCAGTATTAGTGGCAAAAAACAGGGCCTAACTTGGTCCGATCACCCCGCCGTAAAATATTGATGTGAAGGGGGTGATTCGGCCACATTTGTTTTTCGGTATTTTAACGTATTATTATTGAATTTTTATTATGTAATATTAATTTAAATGTAATAAAATTACTTATATTAAGTGAAAATTTTTAAAAGAAATGAAATTTTAATAAAAAATAACGAATTAAAAAGTGTAAATTTTGGGCGGAGAGGGGTGGATCGGACCACCTTATTTATATTCGTATTTTATTTATCATTATTGACATTTTTATTACTTATTACGAATTTTAATATGATAAATAATTATTACATTAAGTAAAAATTAAAATATAAAATTGAATTTATATGTAAAAGACGAATTTAAACAGATGGTCCGAGTCACCCCTCAATGGTGGTCCGCTCACCCCTCCACGGTCAGGCTTGACTCAGCGTTATTCAAACTTTAATAAATTTTATTATTAGAATTACATATTATTTTTTTGTGTGCTTATGACCGTATGGGGCCGTGATTTACAAAAAAAAAAAAAATGACCGCAAAAGTACAATTAGGGGAGAGTCGGGAGACAGACTATGCCTAAGGTGGTCCAAGTCACCCCGCATGACGCTATATATATATATTATATATATATATATATATATATATATAATATATATATATATATATATATATATATATATATATATATATATATATATATATATATATATATAATAACAAATGATATTTGATATTTTTATATATTTATTTTTTGATCCAGGGTGGGGCCTTCAGCCCCCCATGTCCCCTGCTAAAAATAAAAATACTCCTAAAAATTATACTAATAATTAAATAAATGAAGAATAAAAATAAAAGAATTAGAAAACATATTTCCGCCAAAATTTATATTATATAATAATAATAATAATAATAATAATAATAAAATAATAATAATAATAATAATAATAATAATAATAATAAATAAAAGCTTACAAAAATTGCAAAGAAAAAACTTATTAAAACTAATAAAAAAAAAAACAGTTTAAAACTCTTTTGAAAGCTTCATACTTTTTAAATTTAATTCTTAACTCGTTCGAAAGTATTGATATAATAGAAGAAATGAAATGTAGCCACGAAATACCTAAGTCAAAAAATTAAAATGTGGGGTAATTATTACCCAGAGGGTTGTCAGCCCCTATTTTTATGAAAATCACATGATATACTCTAAAAAAATAATAATGGAGAATAGTGAAAATGAAAATCGTCGCTCTCTTTAGGAAAAAAAGTTACAGCCTCTCAAAGTTGTTAAAACTCCCATAGACTTTTCAATATTGATCGATCCAGGTTAGGTCTCATTTCAGGCCCTCTAAGTCAGGTTATGATAAGTTTTGTTAGGTATACACAGAGAAAATCTATGTAGAATTAACAAATCTTATCATAACCTGAACTAGGATGGCCCTAAAACGAGCACGAGGCTCACTATTTTTTTTTTTTATTTGAAAGTCTATGGGAAACTTTGAGAGGCTATAACTTTTTTTCCTAAAGAGACTGCCAATTTTTGTTTTCACTATTCTTCATTATTATTTTTTTTAGAGTATATCGTGATTTTCATGAAAATCCGGGGTGACAACCCTCTGGGTAACAATTACCAAATGTGGATTTTGAAGATAAAAAAAAATAAAAATCAAATTTTTTTTTTAATCCTTGGCTTTTAAAAATAATTTTTTTTAAAAATTTTTTAAAATTTTTTTACCAACTCTTATTATGGAATGCTTCCTCGATTTCCTGAGTCACTATTTCTGTATCTAATTCATAGTCTGGGCAGAAAGGCCATAAAATGCCCCAATTCTGTTAATTTTGTTGTGCATAAAGATATCTATCCACAAAACAGCAGAATATAATTTTAGTGTAATAAATACGATAAGTTTACTGTTTGTTTTTGATTTATTTGAGGAGTTGGAGACAGAGTCATTCATGTACTGTGGGTACTGACTCCATAGCCCTGTTTAAACTATTTCTTGTGAATTCTTTATTTACTTGAAAAAATATTTTACAGAAATTTTATAGAGTTTGCTTCTCGAAGGGACTAATTTTGTCTCAGAATTGTTGAAGATAAAATTTTACTGAATCAAAATTTAGCACAATTTAAAAATTTACTGAAAATTTTACTGAATTTACTGAAAAACATTTTGAAAAAAGTCAGGTGAGATATTTTTGTTGTTTTACTGATTAAAAGTTGTATAGTTTTTATGAGTGACATGTGATTTACAGTAATTAATTTCCTTTGTAATAAAATAATTCTAAAATAAGTCAATGTTCTTGTTCATATTATATGAAATAATTTGTAATGTTTAATAGTTTGATCTTGTTAAAACATGTTAAATAAACTTAAATCATTTAATCTTTTATAACCAAAATAATTTTTTAATTTAAAAACTTGTAGAAGCAATATTAATATATATATATATATACTATATATATATATATATATATATATATATATAGTATATATATATCTATATTTATATATATATAAAAAAAAATTTATTATATATATTTTATTGTATATATATATATATATATATATATATATATATATATATATATATATATATATATATATATATTATATATATATATATTTTTATTATATATATAATATATATAATAGATATAAATATATATATAATTTATTATAGCGTCGGGTGGGGTGACGTGGACCACTTTAGGAGGGGTGATTCGGTCAACTCTAAATAAAAAAAAAATAAAAAAAAAAAATAAAAAAATTTTCGCTCATTTAATCACGCGGTAGTTCTACAAGTTTTATTTAGATTCATCTTTAATTATATAAAGTTTTTATCTATTTGATCTATTGAAACAATAAAGGTACAAAATGACTTTCAAAAAAAATTACACTTTTAGAAATAGTATTTTTATTTAATTTGTTAAAAATGAAAAAAATTGTGGATGGATTTAATTATTATTTTCAGTGTATACACTCGAGTATGTTAGCTTAAACTGGCAAAGTAAATTTTTGATTCAAACAGTATTAGTGTCAAAATCATGGGGCCTAACTTGGTCCGATTCACCACCCCGCCGTAAAAATTGATGAAGGGGTGAATCGGACCACCATTGTTTTTCGAATTTTACGTATTATTATTGACATTTTTATTATGTATAATTAATTTAAATATAATAAATAATACTTATATTAAGTAAAAATTAAAATAAAAAATAAATTTATATAAAAAATACGAATTCAAAAAGTGTCAAAATTTTTGAGCGGAGAGGGGTGAATCGGACTACCATTATTTTATTCTATTTTATGTATCATTATTGACATTTTTTTATTGGTTAGTAAGAATTTTAAATATGATAAAATAATTATTATATTAAGTTAAAAATTAAAATAATAAATTGAATTATACACGGTAACTAATATAATTCATTGGTCGCGATCAACCGCCTCTCAATGTGGTCCGATTCACCCCTCCAAGGAGAGTGTGACCGAGCGTTATTCAAACTTTAATAAAACTATTATTATTAGAAATTACATAATTATTTTTTTGTGTGCTTATGACTACTATAGGGCCTTGATTTTCCAAAAAAAAAAAATCAAAAAGTGCATTAGGGAGAGTCGGGAGACGAAGTTATACCTAAAGTGGTCCAAGTCTTCCCAGCCCACAGCTATATATATATATAATATATATATAATATATATATATATATATATATATATATAAATATATATATATATATATATTTATATAATACTATATTATATTATATATATATATATAATATATATAAATATATATATATATATATATATATATATATATATATATATATATATATATACCTAAATATATATATATATATATATATAATATAATATATATATATATATATATATAATAAATATATATATATTAATATAATATAATATATATATATATATATATATATATATACTATATAATATATATATATATATATATATATATATATATATATATATATATATATATATATATTCTTTCTTTATATTATTTCTCCCTTCTTGATTATTGTACCTCCTCCAGGAGATAAGGAAGAGAGCATTCATTTGGAGTTGCCCACGCCGGAACCTTCTTGCCACAATATCAATATTAAAGATAAGATAAGGAGGCTGAATGTAACAACCTAAACTAATCTAAGCCAAATCGCAGTACATTAATCAGCACAAATCAAAGTTTTGGAAGCAATAACACAAAATATGAAACACAAGAAAAAAATAACACATTTTCTTAACAATGAAAAAAAAATCCATACAGCACATACCCAACCCCCTCCAACACTTGAAGCAATCTGGAAATAAAACAATAAAATTCCTAGCCCAAAACATAAATGTAATATCATGATGCCACACTATTCAAAAATTTGCCAAATACCCACAATCCCTTTCTAATAGACAAATAATTAAATGACTTAAAAAATTAAAAACCAATCAAGATGACCCCTATTTACCCTCCAGAAGTACTCAACATAATTAAAAAACTAAAAAATTCACAAGCAGTATGCCCATACCAAATACCTAACATCCACCACAAACATCTGGGAACCAAGGCTGTTGAAGCCCTGACCCAATTATTTAACAGCATGGCAAACTAATACTCTCCCTCCATTCTGGAAATATGCCCATATAATTCCTATACTAAAGCCAGGTAAATTACCTGACAACTCTGCTTCATAAAGATCAATTTCACGCTCTCCACAATATCCAACGTATTGGAAAAATTAATACTCAATAGAATTTGACCTTATATTCGTCTAAGAATAAATAGAGTTGAAAGTGATTGGTTTAATATTAATAGCGGAGTGAGGCAAGGATGTGTTATATCTCCTTGGGTATTCCATTTGTATGTGGATGGGGTTACGAAAGAATTAGAGGAGAAAGTGTTAGAATGATGGAGAATATAAGAGTGTGGAGGGTGCCCTATCTATTATATGCAGATGATTTGGTTTTGTGTGGCGAATCTGAAGAGAGTTTCAGAGAATTAGTAGAGGGGTTTGAAAGTAAATGTAGATAAGAGTAAGGTTATGATTGTGAGTGAGGACAGTCCTAGGTGTCAAGTTATGTTGGATGGTGAGCAACTGGAACAAGAGTGCGAGTTTAAATATTCAGGATGTATGTTGGATGAAAAGGGAACAGATGATGCAGAGTGTAGTAGAAAAGTTGTGAGTGGTAGGAAGGTGACTGGTGCAATTAAATCCTTGGTGGATGTATAGGGACTAAGTCTTGAGTGCCCTAGGGTCTTACATGAGGGTATGTTGTTACCTGTGTTAATGTATAGTAGTGAAACTATGGTCTGGAATAAGAGGTAATAGATCTAAAGTACAGTGTGTTTAGATGGACAATCTTAGGAGAGAAGAATTGATAAAATGAGGAATGAACGCATTAGGGAGTTGTGTGTTGCGAATAAAAGTAGTAAATGAGAGAATAAATGAAAGTACATTGAGATGGTTTGGTCATGTGGAAAGGATGGATGCTATTCGGTTGGTTAAGCAGACGTATAGCAGTGAGTGTGTTGGGAATCAACTGGTTGGGAGACTGAAGAAAAAGTGAATTGTTTCAGTAAAGGAATGCCTGAAGGAGAGGAATTAGAGTTAGCAGAGGCGAGAAGAAAGGTGCATAATAGGAGTGAATGACTGGGTTTTATGTTGGGGTATGGTTGTGGCCCACCTGGGTCAAAGGATGAACCCTATATTGATGAAATGCCATAGTGAGGGTCCATCGCAGTTCTGTGAAGCTCTAGGGTGGATTTTTCTGACTGAGACGAGTTCTCACTTAAGGGGATAAAGGGGGTGATAAGGATGGGCTTTCTTTTTGACTTGCGTGATGTTCTGTAATACTTTTCTGTTTCCAATGCATGTGATGCACATTACTCCCAGTCTAGGGAAAGTAGGCGGGTGGTGATGATGATTCCTCTATCAAACACATGGATTTAGACCAAAAAAAAATTCAACAATCACTCTCCTAACTGATTTAACACACCATATTCTGGATGGTTTTAATCAAAATCCTCCACCTCTTGCCCCATTCTAATCACAATAGATATCAACAAGTCAGCACAGTTCCCCAGACATTTATAAAAAAACAATATTAAATACTAACATGCTCACTAAAGACAAAAAAATAGTAGCTAAATTCTTATCAGGATGAATAGCTAAAGTTATGCAAGGATGACACTCTTCCAGTATATACAAACTATATAATGGCTTCTCCCAAGGAGCTATTCTCTTACCTTCACTTTTTAATCTCTCTCTGCACAATCTCCCAACCCCCTCCTCTCATTACTTGAAAAGTAATAGCTCTGCTGATGATTTAACCATTACCGCTCACAACTTTTGTTGACTTGTAATTAAGACTAGTTTCTTATGTAGTTTTTTGCGCTGAATCCAAAAAATTATATCGTGTAGAGCACACACAAATACATCATTACATAGGACAACCGGAACAGTGGCTGACACATGATAGAATGTCAGCCTCACCCTAAAATCCTTGATTACATTATTCACACCAGATAAAAGAGAATCCAACAACTCATCTTTTAAATAAGACTCCCTCTTCATAGACAATCACAACCATCTTAGGATTGACATTCGATCCACGTATAACATTCGCCCCCCCCCCCCCCACATAACATAAACAACATCACATTCAAAGCTCACATAAGCTAAATGCTCTGAAAGCATTAACAGGGACTAATTTTGGCCAACATAAAGAAACCAACTCAATAGTATACAAACATTATCTTTGCCCCTTTTTAAGCTACACTTCGCCCACGTGGGCTCCAACAATATCAAAATCTAACATTCAGAAACTGGAAATAGTACCAAAATGAATCCCTTAGTACTATAACTGGCTGCCTCCCCCACCACACTTAAATATCACCTTCAAACTGAAGCAAATATCCTACTAATAGGAGCCCATCTCGACATGATATTGATAGAACGTCAATTCTGTAGTAAATTACCCTCAACAGATCACCCCTACTTCAAACACTGCAGCAACCCCCCCCCCTTCCACCTAGAAATAAAACAGCTATGCAAACAAAATACTATTAAACACAATCATACACAATTAAC
>JABUQX010009101.1:10000-15000 GCA_015478945.1 Trachelipus rathkii
ACTTACTATAATCTGTGTATTTGCAAGTGCATTTAGTTAACAAATTAGGTGTTGTGTATTTAACTGTGGATTTTAGAAATTTGGAATTTATTAATTTGGTGTGATTATTCTGTTATTAATTTAATGTTAGCCCCTTGAGTATGCGACCGTAGTGTTTGATAGGTTAACCCTAGGCTAGAGTAGTTAAGAGAATTTTTTCCCCCCCTGCTATACTGTGTGTTTGCAGGTTTATTTGAACTATTAAATAGTTTTTCTGTATTTAAGTATTTAACTACAGTCTTTAACAATTGTTATATTAATTTTGTGATAATTTAAATTAAATTAAGTTTACCAGAGCCATAGCCTAAGTTAGGCCTACTTTATAATTTTTATATAGCCTTAGCCTAGGACCTAGACTATTCTATATTCAAACTTTGTTTTTAAAATATTAATTTCTTTCTAGGCTTTTTAGTGATATTTAGTAAACTTTAGTTGGTAAAATAATTGGTACAAGCTAGACTACTGTTAGGCCTACCTTTATAATTTTTATATATCCCTGGCCTTGGCTAAGCTTAGATTAAGCTGTTTAAAAATTTTAACTTGTTTTTTTTTTTTATTAGTTTATTTCTTTTTAGGCTTTTAGTGATATTTAAACTTAGTTGGTCTAAATTGTAGGTACAAGTAGTAAAGTGATAATTATTTAAAGTATTATGCTCTGTGTGGATAACTGTGGGACTGTGAGAGGTGAATATGTGAATAGCTGCCCAACTTGCTTGTGCTGTGAATGCAGAGAATGTGTTGCTAAGGAAGGAGATTGCAGGACTGAGTGAAAATATGAATGAATTGAAAGAAGTTTGATATTGGAGTTGAGAAAGGAGGGAAGTGTCAAGAAAAAAGTTAGTAGGGATGTCGAGGCGAGAAGGGAGCGGGATATAGGGGTAGACAGGAATAGTGAAAAGGATAAAGTAGTTGAAAATAGGTCTGCAGATGAATATAGAGTTGTAGGAATGAGAAATAATAGTTTAAAGATGAGGATCTCGAAAGTCAATCAGCCTGTGGAACCTGCAGTAAACAGGTTCGACTGCTCTTCCAGATGGGGAGGGATCAGAGAGTGCAATGGGTAATTGAGTTTTTCTAAAGGGAAAGGACTTGATACATTGCTTAATTGGGGACTCAATAAAAAGAAACGATTGAGAGTATATTATCCAGGTGCCAGAGTTGAGTGATATCGTGGATAGGATAGATAGAGAGATTGATTCTACCAAATGTTTGTTCACGATGGAGATTTTGTGCATGTGGGTACATAAGATATAGGACAGTAGAAAGGTCAGAAAGAATAATAGCAGATTATATTGAGATTGTAATTCAGAGATGAAAGCAGTGGAGAAGTGCATGATTTCTTGGGATTTTACCTAGGTTAGGTGCAGGTCAGGAATGGGGATAGGGCTTTAGGTTGTTAAATGAAGGATTTAGGAATTTATGTTTTTTTCAGAAAAATATTAGGTTTTTGGATTTGTGGAGAGGAATTTCTGGAAAAAGATCTTTTTGCAGCAGATGGAGTTCACTTGAATGTCGTGAAGGTGTTGGGCTTTTCAAGCACCAGTTTGGAGACTTGTTTAGCAAAAAACAAGGTAAAGTTGGGGGTGATGGGGGCTGAATCTGGATATGAATGATAGCATTGGTAACGGTAATAGTGGTGATTTAAATAAAACTATAGTGTTGGGACAGGTCAAATAAGGATGATAGCAATAAAAATATCAGCATTTCGAATATCAAATGCTTTACACAAATGCTCATTAGCCTTAGAAATAAAATAAGATGAGCCTGATTAGTATACCATAAATTTGAGAATCTTGAACATTATTGCATTAACTGAGGCATGGGTTAATGAAGAATTATATGGAGACTTCTTTTCAGGAATATGAAAATAGACGGATATTCACTTTATTATACCAGCCGTAGAGGAAAAAAGGGTGGGGGTGTGCGCTTTATATTAAAAGCAATATTCAATCTGTATTAATGGCTGACTTTAAAACTAATCATGATATTGAATCAGTATGGGTAGATATCCTTATGTTCAATAAATCATATAGAATAGGGGCATTTTATAGACCTCCTGGCCAGAGTCGGAGAACTTAGATGGCAGAAATTGTTGAAAGAAATTGAACAGCATTCCACAGTAAAGAAAAAGGTATTGGGCATAATGGGTGATTTTAATTTTCCTGGCATTCAATGGGATTCCTTGTCTAATACGGACCAAAGTAGTCTCTATTTAATAAATTGTATACTAGATTAACTTTTGAGCCACATGGTCCATGAACCCACAAGACACGATGCGTGTAGTGTAGACTTATTAACTAATTGATGAAAGTATGGTGTGGTGATGGTTAGAGTGAGGAGAATTTTAGCTTTAGGCATGACATAAAATAATTAGATTTTAATATGAATTATTTGATATCTGGGCCCAAATTTGCAAGTTAATAAGGAAAGGATCCTAGATTTCCGAAATGGCGATGTTACCAAATTACGAGACATGCTTTAGTCCAACTGACTGGAAACCGAGTTTAAAGACCAAAAACTGTTTTATCATTTTATCATGTGGAGCGTTTTAAGCAAATTTTAAAAGGAATAACCAGACAGTGAGGTTTAAAACTATGGCCATAAGGGGAGACTATTCTCATGAACTGTTTGGCGGAATAGAGAGATAAGAGATAAATCAATGAAAAGCATAGATGTTTTAAAATATCCACAAGGGTAGTAATAGGAAGATGATTTAGAAAATATAGTTAAATTAGGAAATGAACATAACCATTCAATAAGAAGGTAAAAAGAGAGTTAGAAATTAACTTATCAAGGAAATAGTAATAAGGACCTGAAGAAGTTTTTTTAGCTTTATTAAATTAAAATAAAATAAGACAATAGGTCCAATTAAAATTGATTAAAATTTTAGTGAGTTCAGATAGGAGTTGGTCAACATTTTAAAGGTAATTTTGCTTCAGTGTTTACTGAGGAAAGATTAGATAATAGTTTGGGGACTAATAGTTCTTGTATATGTGTAACAAATACTTATTACAGAATTTGAATTTGACATAAAAGAAATTAAACGTTATTAGGCCCATATTGATCCAAGTAAAGCTGCAGGCCCTGATTGTATATGTAGAATTTTGAAAGAGGGTAGTTAACCAGCATTGCAAAGGCACTGTATTTGATTTTTTAAGCGATCTATAACATTTGGTGAGGTACCAGATGACTGGAAAATAGCATATGTGTGCCTATTTATAAGAAAGGTAGTAAGGAAGATTTGGGAAATTAAAGGCCAGTTAGCTTAGCATCTCTGGTTGTAAAGGTTCTAGAAAAGTTAATGAAAGGTCATATAGAGAAATATTTAGAAGATAACAAGGTATTGTATGACTCACAGCATGGTTTCAGAAAGGGTAGGTCATGTCAGACAAACCTTTTAGAATTATGGGGAATTCATTACTGACAGCATTGGACCGAGGAGATCCAGTTTGATATTATTATTTAGAGCCTTTAGCAAAGCTTTTTTAAGGTTCCCCACATTAAGGCTGATGAAGAAGATATTTGCAATGTGGTATAGGTGGAGTGGTTAACATGGTTGGATTAAAGAATGGTTGTTGAAAATAGAAAACTGTGTACAACTAAATGGCAATAAGTAAGTCATCATTGGGAAATAGTGAAGAGTGGGTGTCCCACAGGGTTCAGTGCTGGGGCCACTGTTTGTTCCTCATATATATAAATTATTTGACCAGGGACTTAAATGTAAGGTTTCTAAGTTTGCACAAGTTGATACCAAAGTGGCCACCTCAGTTAGGAATAAGTGCCCCATGCATAAAGCTTCTGTTCATCTTGTAAAAAACTTCTTGTGGGGTGGGCAGATAAGTGGCACATGAATTTTAATAGTAAAAAGTTGTTAGGTTCTTCACCTAGGTTTCTCAAATAAAAGTTTTAACTACGATATGAATGGATTTGGCTTGAGTCTGGTGGACCAAGAAAAAGGATTTAGGTGGTGATTATAAGCCAGTAATTTGAAAGTAGCTAATCAGTGGTTGGAAGCAGGCAATAAAGCTAATAAGATGCTGCATTAATAAATCGCAATGTTGTTTACAAGAGCAAGGAAGTAATAAGTAAACTATATATAGCTATGTTTGGCCAATTAATAGATAGTATTGTTGCACAAGTTTGGCCCCTTATTTTAGGAAAGACTTAGATATGCCGAAAGAAATGCAAATAGACCAAACAAGGGATGATTTCTGTCCGAGCCATGCCTTCCATCAGGCGCATCTGACCTTCCGTGAGTTATGTTTTCTGTTAGAAAGGCATTTCTGCAGAGGGGACATGTGATACAAGGTCTACAAAATTTTTTACATCTATTGATAATACAGAGACAATTAAAATGCTTCATTGTTAGAGCAACGGACGGGAGACCAAGGAGGGCAAACAAGAAAATTTAGAAAAGCATGCCATCTTTTGATTATAAGAAAAGGCATGCATTAGCTAGCAATAGGCGGTTCGTTAAATTGGAATGGTTTGCCACAGAAAGTTGTTGAGTGTGACTCAATTTGGATTGCAACATTTAAGAAAGGTTGGATAGGTTACATGGATGGGTTGGGTATCATATAGTATATTTAGACGAAGCCAAATTGGCTGGTTTTTAGTTACAGTAGTTATTAATGTTTAACTGCATGTATGATCATAACTTAGTTATTAAGACATTTGGATGGTTTGGGTATCATATATCATTTTTTTTGACTAAGCCAAATTGGTGGATTTTAGTTACATGAATTTGACAAGCCCTAGGTGCTTGTGGATTTGCATGAGAGCTTGTTTGGGTGTAGTGTGGGTTAACTGGGACAATCTCGATAGGTCCATGTGGCTTCTTACTGTCCCTATATTTCTTATGTTCTTATGTAGGGCCAAACAGGGTACCGTGCATGGTGAATAATAATACTAAGAACCGTGGGTCATTATGTACAAGAGAAATGCAATAACCTGCAATCAAT
>JABUQX010009101.1:20000-31829 GCA_015478945.1 Trachelipus rathkii
ACTATGTTAAAAAATTTGTCAGATGGACCAAACTCTCTCAGAAAGACTGTAAAGATTTCAAAAGACTGTTTGCATTTAGTATTGGAGTGATTCAATATTATAGTGAGTGTGTTGCGGAAAGACAATTCTATAAAACGGACCTATTCATTCGATGGGCAGAACTTACAGAGGCCGAAACAAAGTGTTTTAAAAAGTATTTAATTTTTAATTTGATAATAATAATAATAAAGGAGATGTATTTTCAGCGTGTGTTCCTTTAATTTTAAATGGAAAACCGGATTTAGTCATAAAATTGCTCAATTGGACTCAATTTTCTGAAAAGGAAATCAGTGTATTTTTTTTTTGTTTGACAGAGAAACTTGATCTCCATTTTCATATTACTGAAAGGAAGATCAGGTTAGTTGATATCAAAAACTTTTTTAGTGGGTTTCCCTTATCAGAACAAGAGATAAAAAGATTCAAAATTAATTTAGGTTTAAAAAGCGCTAATGTTATTGGATACTATGTGAAAAAAAACAAATGTGATGAGGCTGAAGAACTTCTAAATTGGTGTTTTTCATCTAAAAAGGCACTCAATCTTTTCAAGGAACTTATCCCTATCAAAATAAGTAACATGTATTTGAATTTAATTTTAGATATGAGACTTGATGATGTCAACAAGTTCTTTACTTGGACGGGAGTTCACTATGGGTTGAAAAGGAACTTGTTGAGAAATATCATATTTAATAGTCGTATTTACGAAATGGCCACGACGATGTTTTTGGAAAGTAAGAATGAATTTGAGAGATTATTGAATTGGCTGTCTGCTAATAAATTATTATCGAAGAAGTGGAAAGAAAGTTTTCTGAATTGGTGTGAAATCAAAGTTACAGTGGCTTGCTTTTACCCCGATTGTAGATCACAAATAGATATTAACTCATTTTGTTCTTTATGTAAACGTCACAGTCTGTCTTCCAAAGATATTTCAAAATTCATTCGTTTGCTCGATAAACATGTCGGTAAATTGAATGGAAAGAAGAAAATGACACTTGAATCTTACGAAATTAATACAAGACAAACCAAAAGGAGACGACATTGTTGACATCATTTTTGAAATTACTTTCCTCTCTTGCTTCTCAAGAACAATTATAAAAACAATAAATTTTTGTTTTCGTCTTAATACCAAAAGGATAAAAATGTTGGAATGGCTGACTCACTTTTATGTTAAAGGGTTAAATATTTTCAGTTCATTTATTGCTTTTATATTTTATATATTATATTTTATTTTATATATTATATTATATTTTATATTTTCTTATTTCACCATAAAGTTTTTTTCAGTTTTGAAATTTGCCATTAATACATTTTCTGGTTGCTTTAAATTGTTTTTTTTTGGTTTATATATATATATATATATATACAGGGTTGGGGATTTTTTGGATTTTTTGAGAAAAAAATCAAATTTTGATTTTTTGGATTATATAGATTATATATATATATATATATATATATTATATAATATAATAATAAAATAATAATAATTTTTCACTTAAAAGTATTGCAAAAAAAAAAGGTTTTATTTTCCCTCCTCCCCCCTTTCTCCTGACTAGATGCTGAAATAATCATTGACATTCCCCTCTTTGATAGTTGAAAAACTTGAACATAGATTTCTGATTAAACCTCTCGGTCAATTTTCCTCAATTGGAGTTCTGAGTTATATAGTTAGAATTAAACAACGTTTCCTTTTGTGTTTATTAATCGTTTATATATTCGATTAAAAGAAATTAAGAGACCCCGAAGCTGTTTACTCAATGTGTTGAAGTAAGTACTTGTGAATGTAATCATGCTTTCAAGAGGGGTATGACTATTGTACGAAACTAGTACGAATTTTACACTGGTACGAATTTTCTATTACACGATCACTTCTTGCGTTCATACATGCTGGATTCGGGTGTAACCCTAGTAAAATTATTTAGTGTTGTACCGGTTTCTAATGCTAAACAGCCAATTGAGCTGGAGTCATGCTGGTGGTAGCGGTTTTGCTACCTCAAGGAATTGGGGGTTCAACTTAAAGGAAAATATTTTTTAGTTTTATTTTAGATGCCTACAACTTTATGCAAATATAGAAAAAATATAACATACTAAATAATTATAAGAAAAAATCTTTTAAAAATGTAAAAAAGTTGTTTTTTTAATTATAATTTGCCGAACTTATTATAGGGTAAACTGTGGCCCTATCATAGAGTGACCGATCCTAAAACCCTACATCTATAAATTGTATTTTTACATCATAAAAAATGACAATCGTAAAATCAAGAGTGAGTTAACATATGTTTGGTCAAGTCATTTTTCCTGTTACAAGCATAATCACATTGTGAACATTTGAATAATTTAGTCTTGGAATGAGTCAACTCGTGAAGTGCCAAATTACCTTTCCTATTACATGTATAATCGCACTCAGAACATTTAAATAACATTATATTTTCATGACTCAATAAATGAATATCCAAACTTCTCTTACTTTTATATGCATAATCACACTTAGAACATTTAAATAACTTTGTTTCAGAATGAATTGCATAATGACGAGATAAATTTCCTCTATGATTACATGTGTAATCGCATTGAGTACATTTAAATAATTTAGTTTTAGAATGTATTAACATGTGCTTAGTTAAATGATATTTTCTATTACAAGCATAATCACAGAGAGTACATTTAAATAATTTTATATTAGCATGATTTAGTAAATGAACTTTCAATTGATTTTTTGTGTTACATTCATAATCACATTGAGAACATGTATATAACTTAGTTTCGGAATGTATTAACATATGAGTAGCTAAAAATGATTTTTGTTTACAAGAATAATCACATTCAGAGCATTTGAATAACATTATTTTGGAGTGTGTTAACATATGTCGATTCAACTTTGGTTGATAATTACATGAATAATCACACTCTGAACACCTAAATAATTTTGTATTTGCATGGTCTAATAAATGAAACTTCAAACTTCTTTTATCATTACATGAATAATCACATTTAGAACATTTATATAATTTTGATTCAGAATGTGTTAACATGTGTCTAGTTAAATTCCCTTTAAAATTACAAGCATAGCTACACTGTGAGCACTTAAAAGGCTTCTCTTCAGAGTGAACAATTAAATGCTTCTTATAATCGCTGCTATACTGGGTAACGTATGAACAATGAGAACATTCAAATTTTTTCCGCTCTTTGCTTTTCTGTGAAGTATCTTTCTTAACATCAGAGTTTTCAGTATTTTCCTCTGCATCCTCCGATAATTCATTTTGCCTCTGAAAAAAAAAAAATTGCATTACAAAGTATTTTAATGCTCATATCAATGCCTGAGGTTTTGATATACATACAACTAAACTTTCCAATAAGTTATTACTATACTAGTTAAGTCAATATTAAAGACTATTAATGGCCATGAAAATGGGTAAGGTTTGTTGCTACCATTTTGGACTATTTGGCTACTGCCCCTAATATTTCAAATAAAAATTATAACGAAAACAAATTTAAGAATGGTTTTAAATTATTCTTTAAAATTTTATCAACCTTTCATTTGCTTGAATAACGAATTGGATAAGAAAGACTATGATTTATAAAAATGAGACAAAGGTGTAACGGAATGATTTTTAATGTAACTTCTAACAACAATTAATAGGATCAAAATGGGATTCAAACAATTACCACTGGAGATTCGAAGGACCCAAGCGACTCGAGCCCTAAAAAGGAGCTCATTTATCAAGTTCGATTATATAAATATATATTTACTTAATCAGATGATTATAAAATGCCCTAAAGAAGAACTTTGTTCATGAACTAATAGCCCTTGAGTGAAGTTACGAAGAAGATGTACTGGGAATTATAAGGAGAAAAAGGAATCACTAAAAGATGCATACGAAGGAGGAAACAGAAGAGGGAAATATGGAAGCACTTATGGAGGTGGATGAATGGGGATGACAAAGGAATGAAGAAATTCTGGAAGAGGTGTGAGAAGGTAAGAACTGAGGAATACGGGGAATCTGCTATACGAATTACATGAACAGAGATGTAGCTTTCCCTAACTGATGAAGTGGAGTGACAGGGCGTGTGGAACCGGGCATTCGTGACTACCCTGCCGGAAAGCGTATTTTGCATACCAAATTTCTCAGCTCATAATGAAGAGTGATAGTGAAGCTTGTGTGGGTTTGATGTGCAGATAGCATACGATAACTCTATCTTAAGCTGGGATGAAGTTATTAGTAGGTGGAAGCGTGAGCTATAAGAAGTTGACATGTAATGGTAAATCTGCAGGCTATAGATGGAGATTACCAGGTGAGATGATCAAAACGGAGGCAAGTTGAGTGATGATGGAATGGACAGTTGTGCTAACAAAGTGTTTATGGAGGGTATAATTCGAGATGGAGGCATGACATAATATTTACCCTTACTATAAGGGTAAGGGACTCATGAGTAACTGTAGGAATTATAAGAAAGAATTTGTTTAGTGGGTGTGGTAGGGAAATATCATGCCTGGTATTTTGATCTAGAAGAGATGCGTCAGAGTCGGCTGAGAGGGAGTGATGGTTGCAAGAACAAGGTGCGTTAGAGAAAATTAGAGATGTGTGGATCAAATCTTTTTACATTGAAACATAAGCATGATCTGGAGTGAAAATGGAGACAGAAGAAGAATGAACATTGATAATTAGGTGTTTTATGGAGGTTTGCAATTACAGTGCGTCCTGTAGAGTTACTTTGCGAGCCTTTATGGCGAGGGTCCAGGGTCGCTACCAGTCATAGTGATCTCCGCGTGACTCGTTCCTCGTGCTTAGGTAGCGATCTTCCTCTGAATGAAACTGCATACCCCGAGAGTATTTAAGACGAAAATATCGACACGCCCGATTCGTCATTAGAAAATGAGAGTTCTGAAATTGATGGGTGGTCAATATAATAACTGGAGTGAGGCCGGGGGATGATTCTATGCTCTCACTGGTTATTCACATTTGTATAGGAGGGCACGTTGATGCACCACGACTCCAGCCAGAAACCATCAACTTCGAAGGTAAAGGTGAACATAGCGACTCTTTTTTGGGGGATTGTATAATCTCTTTTCGTCGGCTGAGAAAAAACAGATTTGGGATTCCTATGCGTCTAGAAATTGAAAAAAAAAAACGAGTGGAAGGGTTACTTTAGTGTGTGCCGGGATGATTGCTTTTGTATGGCGAATCTGAAAGAAAGCGTGACAGGCAAGTTGCGATTGAGGAGTTCAAACGAATGATTGAAAAGAAGGATTTGAAAGTAACGTAGGATAAGAGTAAGGTGTAGTGGTTGTGCAAGAGCAGGGTTGTGGAGTCGCAGTCGGGGAGTCGGTAGTTCTGAAGAGATCGAGTCGAGTCGAGTCGGAGTCGGCAATTTTGAACAACAGGGGTGGACTAGTCGGACGTCGGAGTCCCGGTTAGATTTAGAGGGCAAATAGATGGAGTCGGAGTCAGGTTAACTTTCAAATAGTAGAGTTGAGTCAGACAATTTCAGCTGACAAAGTTTATGAGAATGTGACTCTTGTGAGTGACATTCAATTCGCTTCATAAAGTATCACTCACTTCGCGACTTCACATCACAAAATGTAATATGTAAACTTGCAAGTTTTTTAAACCCCATGCACCTTCATGTTTCCAATATTTGGATGTATATTCTAAGAATTCAACCTTTCAAACCTATAGCCATCTTATTTTAAGATGCTGAAGAAATAAAAAACTCCAAGTATCGTAGAGAATTCTCCTTATTGACACCATCGGATTCTACAGCTCCTGCTTTTACATTAATTCCTACTACAGGGTAAGCTTAAATGAAAAGATCAACAACAAAAAGCTAATCTGCACTTTGCAAACGTGACCATTGGTATCAAAAGGTTGCAAGAAGTTCAGAAGAAAAGGATACATCTGAGCTTATAAGGATGAAACTACAACTATCCCCATTACTACTCTCTCATCCTTTTTCAGAAAGCTCAGAAGAGAGTATGAAAAGCTTGAAGAGTTTAGTCGAAAGCTTCCGACTAGTTCAAGAAACAAACTTCTGTTCTCCTATTCCCTTCGGCACATATGTTCCATTCAATTTCACCCTTCTGAATTGGATTTAGATCAACGTATTGGGGCGTTGATTCTCTCATCTTACCCCTTTCTTCACACCACAGCACTCTCTAATACGGTTCTTTCCTCATTTTATTTCAATTCTTCTCACACCTAACCGCCTCTAAGATTGTCTATCAACAACATTGTACTCTAGTCTATACTCTTATTCCAGACCATAATCTCGATTCTATACATTAACAGGTAACAAGAAACCCTAATATATATTAATATTATATATACTAATATATAGTATATATATTATATATATATTATATAATTATATATATATATATACTATAATATATATAATATTAATATAGTATTATACTATAATATTATATATTATATAATCTATTAGTATAATTTATATATATTATATAGATTGTATATAGATATAAATTTATATATATATATTTTATATATATATATATTATTTATTATATTATAATAAATCATAACATATATATATACTATATATATATATACTATATATATTAGTTATATATACGGCTAGATTTATATAATTTTGAAGAGGGTGGAGTCGATCGGAGTCGGTAATTTTCAAAAGATTGGAGTCGCAGTCGGAGTCGGAGTTAATTTCATACAGAGATTACCGGAGTCGGCAGTCACCGGTAATTTTGAGAGGCGTAGGGAGTCGGAAGCGGCGCAGTCGGAGTCGGAAAATTTTTGAAGCGACTCCACAACCCTGATATCAATTTATTCGTACTGAAGTTATGTTAGATTTGGGCGAGCAGCTGGAACAGGTGTCTGCAGTTTACATATTAGGGGATAATGTTGGATGAACAGGGGAAACGGCATGAGTGCAGAGTGTAGTAGAAGTTGTGAATTAATGACAGGAAGGTGGCTAGGGTGCAATTAAATCCTTGGGATGTAAAAGGACTAAGTTGGGAGTGCGCTAGGGTCTTACTTGAGTGCGTATGTTGTCTATTCTGTGCTAATGCTAGTAGTGAGGGCACTATGGTCTGGAATATGAGGTATTAGACTAACAGTACCAATGTGGTTCAGATGGACATGCTAAGCGGGTGTTAAGTTGCAGAAGAATTGAAAAATGAGGAATGAAACGTAATTAGAGAGTGACTGTGGTGGTGAAAAAGAGATATATCAGAGAATAAATGAAAAGCCGCTTTGATATTTTAGGTCATGTTGAAAGGATGCATGATAGTCGGTTGTGAGCGAATGTTAGTGGGAGATTACGGGGAATCGACCGGCTTGGGAGACCGAAGGAAAAGTGTGATTGAGTCAGTAAGGGAGTGCTGGAAGAGAGAAATGTGTATTTGCAGAGGCGTGAGAAAGGTGCATAATAAGTGTGAATGGCAGGGTTTTGTCTGAGGGGTTATGGTTGTGGCCCACCTTTGCCAAGGGATTGAACCTACATTGACGAGATGCCATAGTGAGGTCCGTCGTGGAATCTCGGGAAACTCTAGGGTGATTTTACTGACTGCGACAGTTCACTAAAGGTATTAAAGAGACGATAAGGCTGGCTTTCTTTGACTTGCGTCATAATTCTCTACTACTTTTTGGGTCAGTGCATGCTACGCACCTGACCCCCAGTCTTGGGGAGAATCACCCTACATATATATGTATTATATATATATATATATAATATATATATATAATAATTACTATATATTAAATATATATATATATATATATTATATATAATAAATATAGAATTATATACTTGCTACAGGTGTATAAGGAGCAATTCTAGTTGATATAAATTTTAATAATATTGGCATTTATAATTAAATATTTATTATGGGCCAAGAAAAGAAAGTGTCTTTTGTAAATTAATTTAAAATAATATAATATATATATATATTTATATATATTATTATATATATATATATATATATATAATATATTATTAATATATTATATTATATATATTATTATATTATATATTAAATATATACTGACGGCTGGCAAGTTGAGTATTAGTTACCTTATTGTATTATTATTTATTAGACGATTTTCTTTTTATTATCATATAACAAATTTAAATATAAAATATATTATTCAAGACACAAATGAAAGTACATATTATGATAAAATAATCATCTTGTCATATATTATTATATTATATATGATTATATTATTATCATTCCAAAATATAATTATAATTATAAAATTATATAATTATTTATTATTATTCTTAAAAAATTAAATAAATTACTATAATTAATTATATATATATTATAATTAACTACTACATAACTACTACTACTAAATACTACTACTACTTACTACTACATATAACAACCAAACAATACCACCAACACAAACAACAACAACAAGCAACAACAACAACAACCAAAACAACAAACACAACAACAAGAACTTCTATCAGTACTTATTGATATAGATTTTTTTTGAGTTTTATTTGTGAATGATATAAGAGAACTTTCATTTTAATTCTGTGTTAATTTCGTTGTATCTTTAGCACCTGGTTATGACTAAACTGCTTTGTCATAGCTCTTTTTAGATTTATATAAAGGGATAAGGATGGTTTATTTCGCGCTAGTTCTGTAGATTAATACCTCCTCGAATCTGTAATTATGTAAGTTAGATATTAGAAGTTACAGGCTTCGTTTTGGATGATCTTTTGCTGTTCTTTTAAGAGAGATAGCTTTAGTATTCTTCAAACTGGTTAGTGTTTTAAGTTTTTAATAAGGTGCTATAAGCTCATAGAAGTTTTTACATATTGGACTTAGTAGACGGTTGTAAACGTTTTTGCGATCAAAATTAACCGATTATCGGCTGAGTGCCAGCTATGCGTTTAGACTGGAGGCAATTATAGATGTGGGTGTAATAAGTGCATAATATATCTCTCAGTTTATAGTATATAAAGGAAGGTATTTTTTTTTATATGACTAGTACTATACATGTTTCGGCTGTGTTGTCACTAACGTTTATCGTTCTTTAAGGGTTAGTCTTTCAATCTATTTTACGTCCGTATTTTAAGCATTTGTTGCTCTTTGCAATTCAACTTCTTGATTATTAATGTACATTATCACTATAGTTATTGCTATAGTAACTAATGTTATGACGTTTTCTGCAAGTTAGTGAAAGGTTATCCAAGTCTAATCAATTGTTATGTGTTGATATTTAAAGTCGCTGCTTTTTTTATGATGCTATGAACCAGGATTTTTATCCAATTTATTAATATTAAAAAATATCCTCAGCAAATGAACGATGAAGGTCGTGTGAAATAAAAAGATCATTTGGTACTTTAGGTGTGAATAATAACGTCCGAGAATGGATCCTTGTGGAACACCGCATGTTTGAAGTGGTTCCGAAGCATATTTCCTATTTTTACATACTGAGATCTTTCACTTAGGTATGATCTAATTCTAAACCATTGCTAGCTGTGTTTCCTTTAGTTCCCATCTTATTCATTTTGACCTACGGATTAGTATATCATTATCTAGTGTATCAGAAACTGCTTGTGTAAGATCCGTAAAAAAAGAGCGAGTGTATGTTTATGTTCTATATTTTCATAGATTTTTTCAGTCAAACAAACCAGGGGCTTCAGTTGTTGATCTGTTTCTCCTAAAACCAAATGATAAGTCGTTATAGATTATAGTATTAAGATAATTTATTGTTCGATTTAATACTAGCTTTTCAAATCAATTTCCATTATTGTTATAGTAATTGGATATCGGCTCTAGTAGGTTTTAAGGTCAGTTTTATCCTTTAAAATTTCTGGAATATTCGCTCTTGTCAAAATGAAATTTTAAAGAGATTATGTCAGCAATGATTTTGTAAATGTGGGTTGAGGCATGGTTGAATTCATCGCATTTCTTACTTTTTTTGGCGAGAATAAAAATAATTCCCCTACTGTGGAAATTTAATAAAAATAAGTAAGTAATGGAACGAATAAAAAATTATAATAAACATCAATTAATAATAGATATAATTAATAATAATAATAATAATATAATAATAATAATAATAATAATAATACACAGTACTACTTACTACTTTACTACGTACTAGCTGACTCCTGCTACTACCTACTTTTAAAATATAATACTGCTAAATTACTAATATTTGTAGAGAACATAATATTGAGAATTACATAATTATTTATCGATAATAAATAAGAATAATATTAATTAATTAATAAATTGAAAAATAAATGAATACATATAGTCTTCAAGTAATAATCAACATAACTAGATAATAAGATAATGCAATGAGATGAATACATAATACATAATAATACGATAAATAATATTATTTACATAATATAATTCTGATAATGTTGAAATTATAAATCAATAAACATTAAGAATAATTATTCACCTTTAACTGCATGTTCAAACCATATAAATTTATCTAATTTTAAATTTTTAGAAATTTTGATTCTTTATCTTCACTTAAAGTTTCGATATAACTATTTCTCAAGAGATTACTGGCCACAAACAGCAAATGTCAACCAAAGCTTATTATATGTGATAACAATCTGTCCTGACTGTTGCTTCCGGACACTCGACTAAATATAATATATATATTATATAATATATATATATCTAGATATACTACTATATATATAATATATATAGTTATAATATATATATATATAGTAATATTATATATATATATATTATACTAGTATTTCATAATCAGAGGTCGGGGACTTCCGCTCTTTACGTCCGCTAGTCGCGCTAGTCCGCTCGATGCGAGACTGAACCAGCAATAGGGTGGATAGCGGAGGTGCGGAGTCTACACGGAAATTAGCGGACTTGCACGGCGATTCAAAAAAAGTTTCCGCTCGGTTTGTATCCGCACCCTTTTCTAAAAAAAATGGAAAATAGGGTCTACTTGATTAGAATTTCTTATGGTATACATAAAGGAAATATAATTTTTTATTTTAAGTTATAATAATTATAATTATTTAGTATAAGACTTATTGTTTTTTTGAATAATTAACTTCCCAAAAAGTCTTGACGTGGTTAAATAAGTTTATATACCTATATATAAAATAACATTTGAAATTGATTATTTTAGACTGAATGGCTATTACCTTTATCTATTAATTAATTATATTATTCCTATAATAACTAGCCAATACCCCCTAAATCACACTTCCCTGGGTGTAAAACCCCATATAAGTATATATAAATTATATAAATATAAGTATATAGTATATATATTATAGTATGAATCTCATAATACTAATATACGTATAACTTATACAACTCGTGAACCATACCAGCACCTGTAGCCAATTAAAGCCCACTGGCACCTGCTCCCTGATTGCAGATTACTATATATAGTACAAGTATATATATATATATATATAATATATAGATATATTATACTATATATATAATATATATATATTGATTATACTTATATATATAGCTTATACTATATATATGTATATATATAGATATATATATATATATATAGTATGATGGTATATATATATATATAGTAATATATACTATATACATATAATACTATATATATATATATGATTATATAATATATTATATATATTAATATATATTATATACTATAACTACTAACCTTACGTACTACTATAAGAGTTTAGCATTTGCCATCTCCTACTATCTATACTATATATAAATATATAGTATATATATATATGCTATACTATTATATATATATTATATACATACGCTACGCCTATATATATATATATAGTATTATATATATA
>JABUQX010009102.1:0-2500 GCA_015478945.1 Trachelipus rathkii
TTTTTGCCATCTTTTCGTTTGAGATTGCCATCTCCGTCTCGGGATGAAGAACAGGTCTCATGGTCATGACCCCTCTCTTCGCAATCTCCGCAGGTCTTAGAATAAAACTGTTGGCCCTCGTGTTGACTTATGATTCTTTTGCCCTCGTCGCTAAGAAGGGGCTGAAATGATGTATTGGCATCGTTCTGTTCGAGGCTCAATTTACTTCCTCTCGCCTGGAAATATTTGTCAGTGCGAGACGCTAATGAATCAAAGTCAGAGAGTCCACTTTCCCGAAGAGGAGTTTCATATTCCTGCGGATTTGCGTCCCTAGGTTTAATTAGATAATCGTCCCCCGTATGATAATATTGAGTTAGTAGTGTTTGCTTGAGGTTAGCAAAGTTAGTCGTATCTTCGGATGGGAGGTTACTAAATACGGACAGGGCGCGTCCAGTAAGGAGTGAACTTAAATAAAATGACCACAAGCCGGCATCCCATTTAGAGGCTGTAGCATATATACTCAATCTTTCTACATATAGGCATCCATTTCTCTCAGTAGCCTCGCTTCAATGGCGCTTAGTATAGGAACTCTTAGCCTTGAGGTATCCTATTCCTCTCGTTCTCGCCTCATCTCTCTCTTCTCTCTCTTCTCTCTCTCCTCTCCTCTCTCTCTCTCGCCGTTTGTTTACTAAAGGCGGCTTGTTAAATTTCGCTGCTTGGTTGTAATTGCGCTTGAAGTCTGATACGATCCAGTTCATGAATTCTGCGGCGTGCGAATGCTGCTCCTTATCATATTCTTCGTGCCTTGCTCTTCCTATTTCCTTCTCTTTCTTCACAGTGCAGTATAGCTTTCTACGTTCATCCTTCGTCTTTTCCTTAGCTTTCGTCAGATTTCTTCATTCTGTTGTTTTGCACTCTCAATGCCTCCTGCATGCTCTCTCCTTCGTTCTTAATCTGCGCCCACAGATCCTTGCTATTTGAAATATGGTTGTCAAGGTCCATCTGGATGAATATTTTAGCTCATCAAGAATCAGGAGGAAAGTAGACTTTTCCGGTACATGCAGCCAACCTCAATTGTCACAGTCTAATACTCTGGTGCCGATTTGCTGTCTTAGCGGGTCTCTTCCTTGTAAATATCAAGATCTTCATCTCTGTGTCTTAGGGGAAATAATAATCCTCACTGTTTATGTAAAGATAAAATCCTTTTCCTCTCAATATACGTTTCTATCACGATTCATTTTGTCACGAAAGTATTACAAATCTTTGAACGAAGTGAGAGACTATCTGAGATGAAAGATAAAGTAACTCCTATATTCATAATTCATTTTAATAGCCCGGTATTCACCGTGGCATCACGTGAACTGTCACATGCATCCCATAGCAGGATAATTTTGCATTCTAAACCTATAGAGCTACACGTGTAAATCCAAATTACCGAATAAAATTACAATATTTTTAATATATAGATAACTAATGCTAAGTTTATAATTAATTTTAGCATAGAATTCTCAATAGCTGAACAAAGTTATTGTATGGAGTTCTAACATTAATATTATTATTGAATAATAATATTAATAATAATAAATTGATAAAAATAATAAATCTTTCCATAATTTAGGCGATAGATATTTGATGCAGTCTTTTTAGCCGATCGTGAGTGATGAAGCTCAAATTCTCGACCTCGGCGTTCTCATAACGTGACAATATATATACTATATTATATTTATATATATATATATATATATATTATATATATTATATATATATATACATATATTACTATATATATTATATATATATATAATATATATATATATAATATATATATAATATATAATATATATATAATATATATATATGTGTGTGTGTGGTGTGTGTGTGTGTGTGGTGCGCGCCGTGAGTGCGTGTGTGTTTCAAAAACGAGAGCATTGATGACCTCGTAAGCATTGAATCTAAAAAGAAATAAAAATTTTGCAATTATTTTAAAAGTTATGTAACTTACACTTTTACAATGTTTATTTAAAAAAAAGTCGCTCTTCTATCTTTTTGAGTTGAGCAAAATTTATCAATCACTGTTATTATTAAATATTCTTGTAATGCCCATAATAAACGTCTTTCTCGATCGAAAGCATATATATATATATATATAGTATATATTATATAATATTATTATCTCTATAATATATTTACTATATTCAAATTTTTTCGATAAACTCTAGCACCAAACTTTAAATTTTCAACTTCCCACTTTCAGTATTTTTCTTTCTCTTATAACCTTCTTTTGACTTTTGTTCAAGTCGTTTTATATCTACTATTGTAGATGGCTACCACTTATCCTTTAAATCTAACCATAATGGTGTTCCTTAAAATTCAGTTCTATCCCCAAATCCTTTTTCTATCTTGCCTCAGTGATCTATCTGTTACTATTTCTCCTCTTCACTCTTAGGCTTATAACTCCACCACTCATTAATACTCCCTCCAATTTGAAAGACGACTCATTCAACAGCAAATAAATGATGCT
>JABUQX010009102.1:10000-15000 GCA_015478945.1 Trachelipus rathkii
TTACATTTTCAATACTTTCAAGAAACTCTCTTATCCTACTACACAATCAAAAGATCATTAAAAAAGCAAAAATAAATTCTACACACCTACTCACGGAGACCAACACACACTCACTCTTTCACCTATTTACCTATCATTCCTCAGTATACCACATCATCACAAACAATCCTTAAACTTTAGGCCCCAACATTAAGATAACAAATCCTCTACACGCGTCTTCTAAAAGAATCTTCAAACCACCACTCATATACAAAATAACATCTCACAATGCATTTACAAAATCCCATGTCACGACTGCCCTTCCATTACATAGGCGAAACAAATGACTTCAAAAGAAGACTCTATCAACATAAACATGATATTTCTTATGGCTCTCAAAACTCCGCTCTTACCACACATATAGATCCAATCTCAATCATAACATCAACATCAATGATATGCGCCCCATCCTACAGGTACTCGACCCCACCAAACGCAAACTCATAGAATCACTATGCATAAAAAATCTTCCTAATTTTAACATACAAAAAGGTGAATATACATTTGATCCCACACTTAACAACATTCTTTCCACCACACCTTTTTTCAAAAATATAAAATCAAAATTTACTTAAATCTAAACTACTTCTCATTTTAACAATATTACATAAATTTACAAAATTTCTTTAAATTTTATTTAGTCTTCAAATAACAACGTCCGAAGAGGATCCAGATAAAATAAGGATCGAAAGCTCACGTTCACAAACATCATATGAAGACCATGTAAATACTTTTAAATATATTCTTAAAGATTTATTGATATTAATATTAAGCCTTATACTATCTATATATATATATACTATATATTATATATATATATATTATATATATATAATATATATATATATATATATATAATATATTATGATATAATATATATATATATATATATATATATATAAATCTAATATATATATATATATATATATATATAATCTATATATATATATATATATATTTATATATATATTATATATA
Organism: Trachelipus rathkii; assembly: GCA_015478945.1. Lineage (NCBI taxonomy): Eukaryota > Metazoa > Arthropoda > Malacostraca > Isopoda > Trachelipodidae > Trachelipus > Trachelipus rathkii. The sequence goes on from JABUQX010009102.1 coordinate 11,018, forward strand.
TTATATAATATATATAATATATATATATAATATATATATATATCGACTTTCGTCATATTCTTCTACTATTTTTCTGTTTTTGGTGCCTGTTACGCACCTTTCCCGCAGTCAGTGTGGAAAGAAAGTGGGTGATGATATATATATATATATATTATATATATTATATATATATATATATATAATATATAATATATAATATAATATATATTATATGTATATTTATATGTAATGTCTATATAATATATATATATCATATATTTCTTTTTTTTTACAGTTATCACACCGCTCACGGCCAAAGCCCTATGTCAAGGAGGGGGTGTTAAAAAAAACAAAACTTCAACTAACGCAAATTATCGCAGATGAGCACAGACGCGGGCCTTAAGTGAGTGAGATTAAATTGAGTAGGAAACACAGAAGATGAGAGTTCCACAAAACATATTTGACTGGAAAGAAGGAGGCACCACAGAGAACAAGTCTGGAGTTGCTAATATCAACACAAAACTCATGTGCCGACACAGCACCCCTTGTGCTACGAGGGCGTTTAAAGGTGGTGGCACGCGACGTGGAAAGTTCCCTCGAGCACTTGCGCTACGGTACCTATATAAAAGAGATAAAGCAACAACATCCGCCGCAAAGAAAAGGGTCAAGGAACTAGACAACAGAAACGACATTTATAGAGTCTTTTTGCTTTGACTCGACCGCTATCAAAGCCGGGTGAAACCTGAGCCCCCAGATATGAGAGAGTACACTCCCATACCAAGGGCGGATGAGGCCCCTGTATAACTGGAGCAACTGTGAAGAGGAAAAAAAGTCCTCGCAGTCTAAACAGAACTCCAGTTTCTTTGAGGCCGCCCTTGAAACCGTTTGATGTGAGGTTTCCCCAAGACATTTTTTTGTTTATGTTAAGGCCAAGGATGTTTAATATATTGTCAACAGGAGAACGAGAGAACCGTCGAAAGAAATAGGAAATTTAGAAGGTGTCTTAGAGAGTTAGATTTGAGAAGTTGAGTTTTTTAAAAGAATTGAGTTTCACAAGGTTCAGACGACCCACCCGGAAATTCTATCCAGATCAGCGAGAATACAATCGGAAAAGATAGACGAAGAAGGCAATTCTAGAAGTAAAGAGAGGGAGCAAATTGAACATGAGGTTGAAAGAATGAAGGGTCGATCATCGGCAAATGTGAATAGAATTAGATGTGCAGGTGAGAAGATCATTATGAAAAGTAGGAATAAGTAGGAGATAAGACAGAACCCTGAGGAACCCCACTATTGACAGAAAAGAGAAGTCGCCCCATCAATAACAGCCGATATTGAGCGATTTGATAAGAAAACTAGACATAAGTAAGTAAAAGAGAAGGAGGAAACCCAAAGGAGGAGAGCTTGGAGAGCATGACGGCCGTGCATACCCCGGTCAAATGCTTTGGATATGTCAAGCGCCACGACGCAAGTCTCCCCGTGTTCCTAAGGGCGGAAAAACATAAATCGGTTAAATAGAAAAGTATATCACCAGTAGACCTCGAACGCCGAAAGCCGTATTGGCGATCGAAAAGAAGAGAATGAGATTCCAGATGGTCAAAGAAGTGAGAGTTATGAGAAGGGTTCAAAGATCTTAGATAGAATACAGTTGAGAGCTATAGGGCGATATTTAGAAGGATCAGAGCGGCTCCTTTTTTTCGAATAGTTTGGACATGTGCGTGCTTCCAACACGGAGGGAAAGTGTTAGTATTAGACATAGAAGAATATAGTTTGAACGAGGGAGGGGCCAGCTCGGAAGCACACTCCCTCAAATACTCGGGGAGGACTGCCATCCGGCATCCAGGCCACCCACCTTCCTAAAGTTCATAGATCTCAGGAGCCATGCACCCAATCACAATGTATTCACAGCAAAGACATAACACCTGAGAGGAGAAGTGGAGGAGGAGAATGCCAGAATCGTCCCAGGGTTGAGTTTAGAGGACAATAGAGGCCGAAGAGATTGGCCTTTTCAGTTGGAGAGTTAGCCAACAGACCATCAGAACGAATAAGGAGAGGAAAAGGCAGATTTACAGAGTTGTTAGAGATGTTTGGCAAGAGGCCAGAAAATTTTATCAGTAGGAGAACCAAGGAGCTTAGCGCACTTTCGTTTGATGAAAGCCCGGTTTGCTCGTCGAAGAGTATCCTGCAACGATTTCTAGCTTGAGTGAAATAGCGAAGAGTGATAGGAGAAGAAAATCTTTTCCACCCCCATAATGCGCTGTCTTCTAGCCTGAATGGCCAGAGAAAAAGCACGATCGAACCATGGATTATGAGGAGAGAAAGATTTAGTCGGAGAAGGAATGAACCTGCTCATCCCGTCAACGATTACATCGCTCCCACCGTACGTGCAAAGACGAGCGTCATCGAGTCAAAAGCAAGGTCATAATCCAATTATAGTTAGCGAGGAAGCGACGAAGGCCCCCAATCACGCCGGTTCAAGGTGCCAGAAAAAAACGCTATTGCAGGATGGAGCTGTTTGGATGAGCAAAGTATTAACAGTTAAAGAGTATAAATAGGTTGTGGTCAGATGTTACAATAGGAGCGGAAGTAGTGTATTTATAGAGAGAAGGACTAGTGGGTGAAACATAGGTAGTGTGTGTCATTGAAATATTTGGTATAGGGGGAACCTAAACACTCGGATTGTGTGATACGAGATAATCTTTGATGAATAGTGTTTGCTTGGCGCGTATCTGATCCGTTTCACAAGTAATGCTGAGAACTGTTGATTTGCGAGCCTCCTTCCCCAGCTAAATCAGTATGAGAGGACCCCAACCATTCGGTGTTGTGTACATGACAATTCCGCTAATAGAGGACCTCAGTATTTGGACGAGAAGATATAACAGTCTCGTGAGAGGTAGTATGATATTCAAAGAACGATATTACATTACTATATATTATATATATATATATAATATCTATATATATATATATATATAATTATATATATTATATATATATATAATAATATATAATATATATATATTATATATATAATATATATATATATAATATATTATTATATATATAGTGAGAACTCGTCGTAGTAAGAAAATCCCATCTAGGACTTCACGAGACTGCGGCGGACCCCCACTGTGGTATCTCGTTAATGTGAGACTCATCCCCTGGGGAAAGCCCACAACCATACCCCCTCACAAAACCCCTTCATTCACTCCTATTAGCACCGCCGTTTCTCTCCCTCTGCCAAACTCAAATTCCTTTCCTTCAAACATTCCTTTCTGACTCAATCTACTTTTTCTTCGGTCTCCCAGCCGGACAATTTCCGCATACTCACCATGTAATATATAATATATAATATATATATTATATATAATATTACTATATATATTATATATATATTAATATATATATATATATATATATAATATATATATATATATATATATATATATATATATTATATATATATATATATATATTTTATGTTATATTAATATATATATATATTATAGTCTTATTATATAATATATATATATATATATTATATGTATATAGTATATATATATAATATATATATATATATTATATATATAAATTATATATTATATATATATAATATATATATATATAGTATTATATATATAGTATTTATATGTATATATGATTTTAACGAATTTTCTCAAATTTTGTCCCATTACAATATAAAAGATTTGTACAATAGTTTATTAGCAAACGGTTATCGGTATATAGGTGTGATATGACATTAGTATACATATATAACTTACTCACGCGCAAGAGCGTAGAAGGTTGATTACTCTGCAACGCTTCAATCTGCGCAGCGCGAATTTGGGCGAGACGCTTCCAGCGAGTGGTTCTGCGTCATGATTAACGGCCAGCCTTGCTGTGCATTAGTCTATGTATTGTTTTTATTTTTATTTAACTCAAATAATATCTCATGAAAGGTATATTTATATCAAGATAACAATAAATTTGGAATGAAAAAAAATCTC